>JARSSU010025488.1:0-65912 GCA_029619165.1 Eurosta solidaginis
CGAGGGAGTTCTCAAAAAGGTCACGTAATGACCCCGAGGAACCCGAGGGTACTCCTAAACCATGCCAAAATGACCTCCAAAAGACCCCGAGGGAGTTGCAAAGTCATCCCGAAATGACCCGAAAACCCTAGAAGGATCGCGAGGGAGCCCCTGGAATGGACCCGGGAGGATCCCTAGGGTGTCCCAGAAATTACCTCCAAACGGCCCCAAAAAAACACGCGAATACTCCCCAAAATCATCTCAATATTACCCTAAGAAGCTTCAGAACTACACGCGAACTGGTTACGCATATGGGTATATTTTCAGGGCATCTCTATGGTTTATTTTTTTATTTTGAATAACTGAATAAAAACTAAAATTGTATGTTTTTCATATTTTGGAAATAAGGAATAATAAGACTCAATCTCGTATTCAAAAGTTGCAAAAATGAGAATGGGCGTTTTAATCATCAATTAGAGATATTTTGAATAACGCGAAAATGTTATTCATTATCAAGAAATGCTTGAATAAAAAATAACATGTATTCATCACTCAAGTTTCCTTGAAAATGAATAAAAAATTTTATTTTTTATTTTTCGTCAATGGTTATTCAAATTTGTTGATAACGCCCATCCCTGCTAAGACTATGAATACAAGACAAACGACAACAGATCAGAACGAAATCGACACTGATGATGGCACAACGCCGAAACCCAGTTTCTCGAAACCAAATTTGACAAGGGATGACGGAAAATCGTTCCAATATACAGCTTTAGACAATTTTTAAAAGCAGGTGCCAAAAACGGAGACGTAGGAGTAGGGAGTAAGCATTGTAGTGATATATAGTACGACGTACCTCATATGTATAAAAAATTATATTAAATTAAAATTAGAATCGTATGAATTAAATGGGGATTATCCTCATTGCTTTTAAATGTATGAAAACATTACTATTGAAGCAATTTTTAGTTTATTATAATTTTTATTTAATAACTTGGGAAAAAATTAACCGACGTGACTGTCGCCGTGTCCGTGCTGATGTCACGTTGTTTTAAAATTTTCCCAAATTATTAAATAAAAACAAAGTAAGGAAGGCTAAGTTCGGGTGTAACCGAACATTACATACTCAGCTGAGAGCTTTGGAGACAAAATAAGGGAAAATAAACATGTAGGAAAATGAAACCTAGGGTAACCCTGGAATGTGTTTGTATGACATGTGTATCAAATGAAGGTTTTAAAGAGTATTTTAAAAGGAAGTGGCCATAGTTCTATAGGTGGACGCCTTTTCGAGATATCGCCATAAAGGTGGATCAAAATGTGGACCAGGGGACCCAGAACATCATCTGTCGGGTACCCTAATTATTTTATATTGTATACATACCCTACGAACTAGCGTATTCTGCCCATGATTCAACGGCTCTTGATGTCTTTCGCCACTGCAGAAACTTTTTCATTTGATCTTCTATAAGTATGGCAGGGGTTACACCCATCTTTACAAACAGTTTTGCCTAAAGTATATTGTTGCGTCCGTACACAACAATTCCTCACAATTACCATCCGTTCATCCTGTTTTTATATTGGTATAGATGTGGTTTGCGAAAAGTTGGGTTTCGTCGATATCGAAAAAGCTGTCATTGTCGGATTTCGCCCATCTTTATTACCAATGATAAAGTGAGTTAGATAATACTTGACTAAGTTTAGTAAAGATATATCGTTTTTTGCTCAAGTTATCATGTTAAAGGCGAGCGGAAGGACAGACGGTCGACTGTGTATAAAAACTGGGCGTGGCTTCAACCGATTTCGCCCATTTTCAACAGAAAACAGTTATCGTCATAGAATCTAGCACCAGAGGAGATTTCAGCGGAGAGTCCCATTGCGAAGTCATATTGGGCACAGTGGAACAGTTTAGAGTTGATATCGATTGCTTGCATCGAGTAGGGAGAGGTGAGGATGGTCAATGTACAGAGGAAACTGATAGTGTTCCAAGGAATGGATTCACGATGTTCTCAGTGAACTACATACGGTCAAGTGGAGTCATCTTGGAATCACGAAGACGCTCGAGAAAGTAAAACGAGATTTATTGGGTTGGTTGCCGTCAGTCGGTCACTGAGTTGGATTGCAAACTGCGAGGTCTGCAGCAGAGTGAAAGGGCCAAAACCCGAAGTCATGGCAGATTAAGCAATATAACTCAGGTGCACCATTTGAAAGGATCGTCATGGATGTCGCAGGTCCATTTCCTACTAGCAACCGCGGAAACAAATACGTACTGGTGTTATGGATATTTCAGTAAATGGCCAGAGGTATACCAATCCCAAACCAAGAAGCGGAAACAGTAGCAGAAGTGGTTACAAACGATTGTGTTGCAAGCTATGGTGTACAATGGAGTTACATCTGACCAAGGCAGGATTTGAATCAGCGGTGTTCCAGAATGGGTAAGAAGTTGGGCATCGAAAAACACAGGACAACCGTCCTGCATCTCGGTCGATGGTATGGTGGAGCGTTCAATAGAACTGGAGGAGCATTAGCGAAAGTGAGTAGACAGCACATAAGAGTGGAATACACACATATTTGATTCTGATGGCTTATCTACCGCTCGGAAGTGCAGAGACAACGCGCCAACCCTCCTACAAGGTGGCACGTTTGACATGTTGGATGACCACGAGCTCGCCCGTGCTACGCATACAAACCATTGTCAAAACCCTACTCAAACTGATGTCGTTCATTTGGAAAAAGCTGGCATGACTTTTAAATGGAGAGATTGTCTGATAGCGGGACGAGCAGACTTAGGTGGAGGGCCAACGTGCGACGATATTATTAGTGACCTAAGCGTGATACTCACATCACTAGTCTGATGCTAAGTGGAAACTGAAGACCACAACAGCAATAAAGCAGGCAGTCACGTGTATCTGCATGAACGAATCAATCATTATGTCTACACATATGTACGTACACGCAGCGGAGAGAGACGCACAAACACATGCATATATCTTATCTGAGAAGCTCCCAAAAGTAGGCAATTATCTGTGGAAGTATCACTCACATATACACGCGCATATGAGAAGCTATAACGCGCATCTGTAGTTATGTTATAGCTGGTAATTTTATAGCTGGTAGCAAATTCTAGAAATAGAAACGCCTAGAAATATGTCAAGAGGAAACAAAAAGTATAAAGCAGTAGCAGCTGAGGCACGACGAATCAGTTTGATTTAAGCACGTATCTGTTGAGCAGTAGAAAGTGTATTGTGAAGTACTTTAATAAGGGCCATTTGCATATTGAATAGTGGAGTTATTTACTCACAGTTTAGTGATTCGAACGTTAGTAGAAGGTGCAATAAGCGGAATTTCCAAAATTCGTTACAATACTCTGTGAGCTCGCTCAGCTGAGTATAATTATAAATCATATGTATGTAAATTGAGTAGATCATCGCATTATTATATTGAAATCCTTTTCGTATTTATATTAATATAAACATTACCAAATTTTGTTCTATATTATGTTTGGCTAACACATAATTACATTTGGTACAGTAAAATATATATGGAATAATCGTCAACAGCATATTCTAGAACAATGAATATTATATTTAAATCGTGCTAATACTCGTACTAATCCAAACTCCACCGTCAACAATCGTCACACATCAGATGAAGAGATTGATAATGATGACGACGACGTAGATGTTGCGGGAAGAGGACTACTTATGACAAAGCGTACATACTCTATAAAAATATTCTAAATAGTTTTAATTAGATAATCGGCAAACATCAAGCTTGAATATGTTTTGTTGTGGTGATAATGTTGTGGATGTTGGTCAATCAAGGAAGAAAATTGTTGCCTAGTCGCCATGGACCAGGGAAGTTGTGCAGGTGGTAACGACTGAGAAGGGCATGGAAGTTTCACGGAATACAAAGCACTGTTGATGGAAGAGATGACAGTAAGTTTAACATATTGGAATAAGATAAAAGTCGAATAATCTTATTTGCCTTGTTTTGATCATTAAAAAATATGTGCTATAAATTTTTGATTTAAACTTTAGACTTTTATAATTCTCTAATGACCCCGCAGGTCAGCTAGATACACTGTGCAGCAGCCGGCTGGGTATTGGACCAAACTCACTTTTTTGTAGAGAATGCAGCTTTAAATAGGCAAGTACTATCTCCGTTTTTCGAAGTTAGCCTCAAAAAATAGATATCGGCATTCGAAGTTCGAAATTCTACATTTCGAAATTTTGTTTATTTTGTTAACACGTTCAGCAAATTAAAAAGAAAATGTGGTCGTGGTCCGCTTTTCTTTATTGAATGACTGAATTCTTTTTTTTGAAAATTACAGTACGAGCAATTCCAGTGGAGAGTATATGCAGACATGGAAGTAGTAGCCCCTATCATGGGACCATCTGACTTTTCACCTCGTATAACAGCTGTATACTAAATCTTCTCAAAAAAAGAATCAGCCCGTCAAATAAGGAAAAGGGTGGATCCACGACACATGTTTACTTTTAGTAATTTGCTGAACGTTTATCAAAAACAAAAAAAATAATAAAATTCGAATGGAGAATTCGAACTTCCGAAAGCGATATCTATTTTTTGGAGGCGAACTATCGAAAAACAGAGATATACTTGTCTACTTAAGCCAATTTCTACAAAAAAGTGTGACTTTGGTCAATATCCAGCCCCAAACAAGTGCTTTGTCGCATAGCTAGTAAGTGTAATGAAGTTGAGTCTTATTTCTAGTACTGGATTCTAAAACATTTTCTTACATCTTTTTCAGTATAAATATATAAATGTTTGTCCTCAATCAGTCTGATGCTCAGAAAAACGAAGATCGATGCTGTCACGTTTTAAAACAAGTCCTGAAAACAGTTTCAATGAACTCTGTTGTGTTCTGCTTTTGGTGGTGATTCAGCACTTCATTATATGTATTGTACAAAAAGTATAACACATTAACACCAGACCGGATGAATACCACTAGTACATCCACCACAAATATGTACGGCCGCGCTGTCATGAATTTAAATGCAGTACGCGGAGCGGAACATCGTTAGGTACTTTTGCTACTCCAACTCATATGATAAACCAATCTCGGTATCTCTCCACATTGGAACGGGACATGCAGCAAAGAGAATGAGTGACACAGAGGAAAAGGGACGTAAAAGTAGCGACAGTTGGAAGGAAGTTGAAGAAGTAAGAGACAAGAGGATAGATGAAGATTGACAAGCCTCACATTGCGTCACAAACTCTGAGATACGTGGGCATTTTCGTATTTTCCAGTACTGTAGACTGGGATAAGAGCAAGAGCGGGAAGAGATACACGATAAAGCAGAGATTTAGGGTAGATAAGACGACATAAGGAAATTGAATGAGCCGCATTAAGTAAACTTGACAAAATGCAGAGGCGATGAATATCAGACATGCAACTGGGGTACATCAGAGATAGGAGCAAGGTGGATAGATGAGAGAGACGTCAGACAATGATCTGTAGGTTCTATACATACGCGCCATGTATGTCTCTTCATGTTGTCTAAACCAGCGTCGGAAGACTGTTATCCCTTTATTTTTATAATATAATTCCTATGCAAAACTCTCATTGGGTATCTCATATATGTTGGATCAAGATAAAAACTACTTTCTGTGATTTTACTGTAATCCCGTCAATAAAATTTTTTGTAATGCGGATCAGCCGTTCATTGTTCACATCCGGACTTATATTTGCTAAAAAATATAAGGGTAGTCCAGGATTTCATTTATTCGGAACTTATTGTTAAAGTCCGATGCGTAACTAGCTTCTATGGACTCAACACAACACAAATACAGAGTTTACTTTCTATCTGTGGACTTTATGCAGAAAAGCCGATAAATAAAGGATGAGCGGATCGACATGATATTGCCTATCAGAGATACCTGTGAACTCAATCTCTCACCTAGGATACATTTTTTGAAACCATGGACTATTCGACTACGATTCGTATTTTCGTCCTGATCTAACGCTTCCAGGATAATGTCAGAGATGTTAAAATGAAGTTCTAGATAAGCCAGTTTTTTATGCTATAGCTATGAAATAAATCTATACAAGCTCGTAACTGCCGAAGCACGTTGCTGTAACATACTTCTGTCGATATATATTTTACAGACTTCCACTTAGTTCTGTTCATGAGGCCTATCTCAATGCATGTTTACGTAGATAATTGTGATAGTGTCATGAGAGTGGGAACCCCGTATTCATCAACACTGAGTTTTGTCATGGTAATGCCCACCAGATAGTAATCACCGCATATCTATCACATGTTTCTTCGATCGTCATCTATCTCATGACTCTAGCAGGATTTGCTAGCAGGCTAGTTTTCAGTGTATCCGGAGTTGTTGGACATGTGTATGTCTCGAAAGAGATGCCGCATCAGGTACGTGCCAAACTTTCTATTATTATAGAAATCCCCATAGACTTTTCAAACATATCCTCAGATGGAAATACATACTATCGTGCAGCGAATACAGACTGTTATTTCGCCGGTACTTCATTTGACAAGACCATTATGTAGATGAGTATGTGTGCTGATACATGAAAAATCAAAAGACACACTTAATTAAATATGAGCGCGAGTATGTCGAAATACGGACTCCATTGTGTAATATTGTACTGCACCTTTCTGCGTTTATATGCATCTATCGCATGTTTAAATACGTTTGCAAAGATACTTTGAAAAGACTAAATAGTTCACAAATCAATCAAAGCCGCTCACATGTAGTGGCTATATGTTTTTTACTATATACTGCAGTTTAGACAGTCTAAACATTAGTCAATCTAAGGCCGGCTGTCACATAGCTGGTTAAGCTAAGTTTAAACTGCTGAAGCAGTTTTTCAGTCACAGTTTAAGCCGCTATTTTGGGTATGCTTTTTGTGCGGCAGCATTGGTTTTTATTATCTAGATATATTAGTAGATACGGCAACAGCTGGATTATGTTACTAACAAACATGGAAAAAATTCTCCAGCGAAATTATATATATATAGTCCGGAATAGATATCAACATCATATTCATTATCTTAAACCATATAGTTGCTATCCAAACTTCATTCTCCAATCACTAACCAACTTTGAGAAATTTCTTAAAATTAAAAGTTTTCGAGTTGACCTCCAACGTCATTAATATTTCCAATTGATATCTAATTCGAGAGATCTTGAGAAATGTACAGTTCTCAAATGAATATCCAACAAGTCTCCAGTTGATATCCTACACTGAATTCGAGTTGAGTTGAAAAAAATCTTCCAAGGTGGTACCACTAAAGCAAATAGATATTATTGTGAGAAATAATATCCTATTGATAGCAGTAATGAGGCGTAAGTGATCAACAATAAATTCTATAGGCGGCCGCCGTGTATGATGGTAGCGTGCTCCGCCTACCACACCGAATATCTGTGTTCATTACCCCGGGCAAAGCACATCGAAAATTTTAGAAACAGGTTTCATAAGCGGGAGTGACATCGGCAGTATTTCGCATAGTACTCGTTTGTATTTCTGACGCTCCGGAGTCGCAGCATACAGTAGGTCCCGTCCGGCCATTTGTAGAAAAAATTAAAGGAGCAGCACGACACAAATTGGAAGAGAGCTCTGCTAAAATCTGCTTCGGAGGTTAGCGTGTCACATTTATTTATTTTTAAATTATACTACATTTCATTTTACTGTGACAAAAACTGTAGTATGGAATCTTACATTTGAGCTCCAGTAAAGAACAACAAGTTGTATTAAATTTGTTTAACTTAAGTAATAGCATTTTTGCTTATGAACAATATTATCTTTAGAGTACCCTATGATCTCGACTTGAGCCACGTTCTCGAAACAACTCTTGAGATTTAGAAGTATGCCTAGTATCAACATGAGCTCTAATGGTCACTCAAGCCACAAGTTTGTTGGGTATATTCGACGCCACGAACGAACGAAATACACGATAGGTTGATAGAGTTTAACCCAGCAGCAGTTCGACCGCTTTAAGCTCGCTCAAACTGCAGTTAAAGTAGACTGAAAAACTGCAGATATAGTTTAAGCGTAGTTTAACTGACAAACTGAGTTGAACTTGTACTGAAAAAACGGGCCTAACTGTATAGCTTATTCATAAAACAACTTTTAAGATTCGCTCAGGGGGTCTATTTTGTTTGTATGTAGGATACATGAAATAAATGCTACAGTGCCTGTTAAATGGTGGCGAAAAAGTTCTAAAATTTATTAGTCAGTTAAAAATTTAGTAATTTTATATACGTGGAAATATTACAGATTTTAACTTGGTTACTTTAGATATACTACATATGTATGCTTATACAATATTACGAATTTATAAATTCTTAACTTAAAAAGATATATGTAGTAATTTGTGGTGTATGTAATCTACATAAATAAAATATTAGATATGTTTTAATGCATACATATTGATCATCGAATATAATATCGATCGGATTATATAATCTAGTATGAAACTCGTAACAAAATTTTACAGTAAAATATTGAAGTTTGGGCCAGCATGGACCGTTTCGAGAACGCTTCCGTGTTTTCTTTGCGTTCCTGAGAATTATCATTGGCGCTTACAACGTTTTTCGAGCTATTCTTTCAATATGAATTCCATAAAAACAACCCGATTTTTTTGTTGTATGCAGTTAGGTATTCTAATGTAATCATAGTAGCAAGGCGCATCTATACTGTACCGAATTCGCCTTGTCATAGTTTAAGAAACGCGCTTTATATAAATTTTATCAAAAGAAGCTGTTAGTACTTGCACGCTTTTGTTGAAAAATAAAAATAAAAACCAAAACTATCATCTTCAAGATTTCTTTCACTCATATGACGCTCTATCTCTTCTATCGCCAGTAGCCAAGAAAATGAAGCAATCCTGCTCCTTATTCACGCAACGGAGACCTGCCAACCATCAGCGCGGTTTTCGAAAATTAAATAGCACCGCCACCGCGCTAAACGCAACAACACACAAATAAATTGCGTACTGAACAGAACCGCACCATAAAACTGTACTCGTAGCCTTTGACAGAGTTAATCGCAGCACAGTCACTGCAATTATTTATTTATTTATTAGTCTACAATTTTACAATTAATCAGACTAAATATATTACGGATTACAGAATAAATTACAGAAGCATACATAGTGAGCAAAATATATTATAAAATATGTATATATATTATTAAATCAGTTGTCGGGATGAACTGTGATGCCGAGCAACGGAATTGATTATTAGTGCTGTCGGATATGGACGTGATTCGAGCAGCTGATGTATATTTAACACACAATGAGTAGGGCTGCGATGTGTGGGAGGTTGGAAAGGACGTGATTCCAAGCCACCCGCCCAAAGTAACAGATTAGTTTAATATGTTAATTTTGAAACAGCTATGAGTTCAAGGCAGTGAGTATATATTTTTTTATACTGTAAAGTGTGTCACAAGTATCAATATTATTGCAGTGATTATTGAAATCTTGATACAGACAACGAAGAGGTTCATGCATTCGAAATTTCGATCTACATGTAATTAAATATAGCGGTTGGAAATACCGAGAGGGCCTAAAAGGGACATTAATCATCACCAGTCGCCAAGCAGAAATGGACTGTTTATCATCCGTCTTAATAGTTTTAAACCATGAATAAAACGCCAAACATCTCCCTACGACGGCTCTGACATATTCCTTGATGGATCCCAGGGCAAATTGATTTAAAGCAAAAAGCAAAAAATTGCTTTTGGACCGATTCCAAATTTTCGCTATGAATCTGATAACGCGGGTTGCAGTTAATGGAAGCATATTCCAATAAGGGTCATTAGTAACGAAAAAAAAAGAGTTTTAGTGACATAGGGGTCATTGAATTCCTTTGACCACCTTTGTTCCGAAAGCCAAATTCCCTCGCCCTATGCACACACGATTCGATAGGTAATTTGAAAGTCCAGTTTAGGGTCCATTATAACGCCAATATCAGTAAAATTTTGTTACTAGCCTAATGATATAATCGCCTATCAAGTACTGATTGGATTTAAAAGATTTCCCGTAAAACACATAAACTGCACTTCGGTAAGTTTAGTAACATGACGTTCACATCACACACACTCAACTAAGTTATTCAGATCCGATTGAAGAAGTGCCCTATCTTCAGGTGAGCGAATGGGCATAACCAGAATGACATCATTAGCGTACTATCAGCGGCATTCAGCGCTTCAAACATTTGGGAGGTCATTAATGAAGAGCAGAAACAACACTGGACCAAGGTGACTGCCTGGTGACTGCAGAAGATACTTTGATAATTCAGACAAGCAATTGTTAAACACAACGCTGTTTGCTTTCTTCTTCCAAGTACGAAGAAACCAAGAGAGAAGCCGTCATGAGAAACTCAATCGATCGAGTTTTAGTAGGAGTAAGGAATTGGAAACTTTATCAAACGTCTTACTGAAATCAGTGTAAATGATATCAATTTCGCAGTTCGTCCTAAAGTTATTGGATACAAGGTTGTAACTCCAGCAGTTAGACACAGTGGACTTACCCTTGAAAAAGCCATGCTGTGACAGGCCCACTGCTGAGATACTGTAAAGCCCAGTTGCTTTGTGACAATTGATTCAATAGCTTTGAATATCACAAAGTTTGGCTGTTCCTCTATAGTTTGTGACACAAGATCTACTCCCACTTTATAAAGTGGTATTATATTTATTATATTATGACTCCCTCCACTCCTTAAGGAATATCCCTTGCCTCATATTCGGAATGGTCCACTCTTGCTCATAGTCTCAAAAGGTGGGCCAATGAAGAATTAAACGTCTGTTTAACTTTTACGTATCGAACTAACTTGTCCGGTCGGAGGAGCGATCATTATTTCCTAAGCTGGTGACTGCACGATAATGCAGCAGGTCCTCGCCTCCCCATGATAAGCTATACTGTAAAATTATCAACCATTCTCCCCAGTCTTTCCAGATTTTTCGCTTTACGTAACTTTGCACTACCATGCTCAAATCTTAGCGGCCTTATTCACGATGTGGCGTGGGTCAAAGTCGGAATATTGGACATCTACGTCCATGGTATCACGCTACGGACTGGCTGACAACATAAATATGGGTGTGACGTTCGAAATGATCTACATTTTGGTGAAAATGCAGCCGCAATTGTGCTCAAAGTTAGATTTGTAACAAATATCCTCAAGTCCTCGCGGAAGCACTTGTGAAGAGACAAAGGCCCGCTTGTTGTTGTTGTGTGTGTTGAGCGATAAGGATACTCCCCGAAGGCCTAGATGAGTGTTATCGATGTGATGGTCCTTTGCGATGCAGATGCGGTACGTTCCGGCAACAAGCACCATTAAGGTACTAGCCAGCCATCTCGGGAATTGCCAGACCCTGTGTGGCCGTGGTCTCCGAGATGGTCACCGACAAAACGATACATACTGAAAGAAGGCTTATGAAAACATCGCGCTCCAAAACTGTCACTGGATATCGTTTTATGTCGCCAGAACATTATCAACACAGTGAGACATCCTAACAGACATCTGATTGCCAGAGGCCGCCTCCTAAAGCACACGTAGTAATCTGAAGCATTATGAAGAAATAGGGCGCGAAAGACACAGCCGTTTGAACATGATGAGCAGATAAACAGCCCCTCAGCATCATCCACGATGAGTCGGCAAAGTCCTATGCAGATAAATGCCAGGCGAACCTCGTTCTCAGAGTCCGATACCCGAGAATCGCAGTTGAAGAAACAGAGCTCCACGGCATCCGCGCATAGAAGAAGATGGATGTTACAAGAAGAAGTATGGATCTCGAATTATGCTGAGATCGCACGAAAACAAAGTGTACTAAAAATTTCTCAATGGCAAAGTGCTTCATGTTGCGAGGTCGTAGATGTCAAGCGCACATGGCAGCAAAGGTGCGGCCACGCTTTCTCGTTTACAATCCTATTGTCCTTATCCAGTCCCCATAAATAGCACGTATGACGCGACTAGTTTCGTCAGCGTACATTAGCAGTCGTGTGAACTAGAAGGTGATGAGCATTTAGTTCCGACTGCTCGGAATATGTTATCTATGTAGTATCTAGTTGACCTCACGATATGCAGCCCGCTATTTGAAACCTTGAAAGGTCTCGAAATGCTCAAATAGTACTTTACCAATCCTTAAATATCTATTGACGCCGTTCATCGTTATTGGGCAAAGCCGATTAAGTTTTGCAGGAAAATATCACTACGGCCTGCACTATTCAGAGCTGCGATGTTGTGGGTTTAAAAAATATTGTCTTCCACATTTACCAAAGAAGTTCTTCTACTATCAGCACAGAACGTATGTATGAAGTATCTACCGACATATTTAAACTATTTATGTTATTGACCTATTGCTGTAAAGAGAGTGTCCACATACCTGACTGTTTACGACGTTGCTTATGATAAATAGCATACGTAAGTTGTAACCGCCCTATATAACATTCGGTGATGGTACTGCATGCTCAAATACGCGTTTACTAGTTTCCGCGGACACGAGCATGTTTGTCGAGCAAAAGATGCTAATCGATACGATAATAAATGTTGTCTACTGATATTCTTTGAGCTAGCGAACGTGCTTTGGATTAAGAGCTATATGAATGCGCCCTCGCGGATAGATGAGCACCTGTAGAAGACTAATTTCACTCCTATGTACTTCAAATAGCTAGCTGGGACTGCATGTACATTAGAGCGGTCAAATTGTGAATAGAGCTAGTCAAACAAATGTTATAGCTATCGAGAAAAAATACTTGATCCAACTAAACTCAGAGTTGCAAAAATATTTAATATCAATTCTTAATGCTTCAGATTATACGATATGTGATCTGAATGACGATAATTTACTATCTTGAACCGGCATTCACTCATACAATTCGTAGATTATGATGAGCCATCACTAGATGATCCTAATATTCCAATGCATATACCAGGAACAGAAGATATGTACAGTTGTTAACATCGGTTTCCAAAACGTGTTATACGTGAGGTGTTATGGCTGTTACAGCAGAAAGTCGTGAAAAACAACCACGAATGGAGAGCAAAAAAGATTTTAAAAAATAATAACATAACATTACTTTTATTTAGAAAAATACGTTAAAATGGTCAATTCTAAGTAAAAGAAATAATTTTGTAAATAAATTACATTAAAATTATAAAAATTGTCTTTTTTTGCTTATTACTTGAAAATATAGGTTTTTTAGAGTTACGATTTCTTCTCGAATACAAGCGAGATTTTCGAGACCCGGAAAACCAGAACTCGACATCTCGCGAGATTCTCGTGTCTCGAAGTACTCGTAATCTCGCGAGCTTCTCGACATAACTTAATTGCTGTATTGACAGTTTTTATACACTTGAATTTTTTTCTTGTGACTTTTTTGTTGATTATATTGCTTCAATGACATTTAACTCAAAAACATATTTCTTATACATATACTTTTGTTGGCATATTTTATTTTTCAACGAGATATCAGGCACATGGCTTCTCGCGAGATTCTCGAATCTCGACTTACTCGTATGTTCGCGAGATTCTCGAATCTCGAACTACTCGTAGGCTGGCGAGATTCTCGAATCTCGAATTACTCGTAATACTCGCGATCTTTTCGACTTTCAATTCAGTCCCTGCATTACAATATCTATGCATTTTGGGGTTTTTACATGTGGTTTTGCGGACGTTTTGGTTTGTGCTCCAGAAGAAATCGTAAGCTCTATATAAAATAGCCAATGAATCGATTCAGTTGAATGTCGAGAAGCTCGCTAGCCTTACGAGTAATTCGAGATTCGAAAATCTCACGAGCCCTACGAGTAATTCGAGAATCTCGCGAGAAGACGAGACTCGCGAGAAATATCATCTCTGGTCGAGAAATCGTAAGCTCTAGTTTTTTTGAAAATTTTTTTCTACTATAAAACGAATTCGAAAAAAGCAAAACTGAATGAAAGTTTTGGAAATGTTCTGGACTTATTTCAGTTGTAAAGAAAAAAAAATTTCCATAAGAAATTTGTTCAAAATGATAACATAGTAGTTAAAAGTTCATTTAGGCTAATTTCTAAAATTCTGAAATGTACGTAAAATATCTTTAAAGCAAGCCCAATACGATATTTTTCCTATAATTCTGTCAGAAGATATGAAAATTTTTTGGTCAAACCCTACATTGGTATGGCAAAATATCTATTTCGCAAAAGTGGGGGACTCAAAATCGGACTTAGAGCTATGGTGTCTTCAGCAATTTTTCTTAGAATCATATGTATATTACGTTTTTGCTATACTCCTGATGGAAACAAATTTGACCCGCTCTAATGTACATATATATACATAAGTTGACAAGCTAAAACTCATTGCAGGAGTATTAAATTACAGGTAACTCTGCTTAAAGTAACATACATATCTACAGACCAGCTATATAATACAATTTACATTTGAATGTTTTGGTGGGTGCTTGTAAAACCCATTTATCAACAAGGTGTTGCAAAAGTCATATAATGTCAGTGCATTGGATGATGCTGATGACACGGGGAGACTTTAGAAAAAGGTGTTGCCAAACAAAAACCTTACGCTTCGCCGCTCGTCTACTAACCTATGGAACGAAGGCCAACGAATGCACGAGTATGGCAACGGGACCTGGCCCTTCGATAAATGAATTAGTTTCCAAAATAAACAGCTATCTCCACGGTCATTCTAGTTTCCTCACCTCGCGCAACCTGGCATTATAACCGACAAAATTCACGGGCACTCTGTTTACGGCGTGAAAGGAACAGGTGACGCAAATATTGGACGTTTACCTCTATGATGTTCACGTCATCCAAAGATCTGTGGCGTAACGTTCGATAAAACTCTGACCTTCAAGGCGCATGCCACTGAAATTGTATCTAAAGTACAAAGCCACAACAAAATCCTCAAATCGCTTGCCTGCAGCACCTGGGGAAAAAGATAAAGAAACGTTGCCAAACACGTACAAATCAATTGGCCGGCCGCTCATGTGATACGCGTCACCTGTTTGGTCGCCTGGTCTTAAAAATACATACTGGAAAAGATTGCAGCCTGTAAAAATGCTGCAATCAGAACTGCCACCGCATGTCTCCTTATGACCCACGAACAACACCTACATAGTGCAGCCAAAGAGCTCAACATTAAAGAGTAAAACGAAATGTTGAACAGGCAGTTTTTGCTAAATTGTCACAAACGAGGACATCTCCTTAAGCACTATGACGAGATCCGGCACCTGCCAACACAGCCTCTAGATCGAGACAAGCACAAACAGGCCCTAAGCAAAATCCAGACAGAATCGGTAAAAGCATTAGCCAGGAAGCGCCCGGTGAACCTTGTTAGCAATACACAATATCCAACTCTTGCAGAGGTAGAAAGCACTCTACAAAAAAGGGACACGAGTCACCCTAGCCCGACTTCGCTCTGTATATGTAACAGGTTAAAGTCTTACTTGTCCATAATCAACCCGGCATATGTAATGTATGTACATGACAGCAACAAATTACAAGGTAAGCTAAGCCTAAATATCTTCGAAGGTTTATTTGTAGACTTAAAAAGTTTAATTCGAACATCTAATTTTGCACCTACGCACAAATAGATGATGTCTATTAGGTGTACAAACGTCATGAAAGAACATCATATCTGCCGACCTTAACGCTAGATGGGAAAGGAAGGAGCCTTTCTTTGGCTCTACAGTCGGAAAATCAGATATAACATCTCTCAACTGGTTGAGGTTGCTTGACATCGCCGCTGCTTGAAGTATGATGATCTGCAGTGCCAAGCTGTAGCAAAAAATCCGATGGTGGAGCACGGCAGCTAATCGATGGCGTCGTGTTCGGTGGCAGGAAGGGCTCTAGTTTCTTGGATGTGCTCACTCTACGAGATTCAAACGTCGACTCGGATTAACACCTTTTGGTAGGTAAAATACACGTTTATGTGCAGCAAAAAAGTATCGGCAATGAAACAAGGAAAATTAATCGCCGAGAAGCTTCCCAATAAATACACAGCGGTTGATTATTCCATTTAAATCTCACACCAGCTCTCTGAGAGCAATCTTCGACCTAACAATGTAACCTAGCCGTGCGAGTAAATCTCTTAAGTTGCAGTGACCGATAAAACTATAGATATGACGACAAATGTCGGGCTGGCTAGGAGGAGTAGGAAGCTGTTCACAGGGCAGCACCACCAGCCTCGTAAAGACTTTGAAATACCTTTTCAAGCCATTGCGATGCTCTAGGAAATAACAGAAGCAGCACGTCTGAACGGAAAGGGTATAATAAGCGCCCTAAAGAAGGCGTGGAAAGTTTGTTGTTAAATAAAGTTAAAAAAATTGGGTGTTGTGATGAATGAGGGCAAGCCGTAGTACTTGCTGTCATGAAACAGAGAACCAGTGCATTCGCGCCTTGGCAACTGGTGCCAGGTCTATATGGGAACCAACATTAATAGCGAAAAACGATTTCAGAATAGAAATCAAACGGAGAATCAGTTACGCTCAAGTTATTAATCTAAGGCGCGATAACCTCCGAAGAGATCTAAGGCCGAGCTTCTCTACCAATTTGCGTCGTGCTCCTCTTGATTTTCCCTACAAATTGGCCGGACGGGACTTACATGTTTTATGCCGACTCCGAACGGCATCTGCAAGGCAGATGAGTTTTCACTGAGAGCTTTTCATGGCAGAAGTACACTCGGAGCGCTTGCCAAACACTGCCGAGGGGTGACCCCGCTTAGAAAAATTTTCTTCTAATTGAAAAACCTTATTTCTAAAATTTTGATGTTGGGTGCGAATCCAGGGCATACCGTGTGGTATGCGGAGCACGCTACCATCACACTACGTTGGCCAAGTTTTACTTTGACTAAATAGGTAAATGAAGAGCAAGGTCTTCTCCCGATGAACAAAAATCACGACCTATAAGCTCTCATGTTATTAGCGATAAAGACACTTCCCGAAGGCCTTGGGGAATGTTATCGAGTTGATGGTCCTTCGCCGGATGCCGATCCGGTACGTTCCGGTACCAAGCTCGACCATCTCGGGAACGATTTGTTATGACCACATGCGACCTTCTAGGCCATACCGCCCTCCCACCCCCTAGATCCATGAGGAGTTCGGGGTCGCCAGAGCCTCGGCTGTTAATGAAACAGGATTCGCCACGGATAGTGAGGTTCACAATTGGGTTTGAAGAAGCTCTGTATTGCGCTGGCAACCTGAAAGGACTGCGCTACACAAATCCCTTGAATCCGGTATTTTAGTCGCCTCTTACGACAGGCATACCTACCGCGGGTATATTCTAAACCAGGAAAAATTACTATCAGAATCTTTAGAGAAAAGTGTTCCTAATTAGAAAACATGTTTCTAAGCAGGGTCGACCTTCGGGAGTGGTTTGACAAAAACTCCGAGTGCATTTCTGCCACGAAAACTGGAGTCGGCATAACACATGTTGCTCCCGTCCCGCCAATTTGTAGGAAAAGTTAAAAAAGTAGCTTGACTGAAATTTCATGTGAAGCTCGTCCTAAATCTCCTTGGAGGTATATCACACGTTCTATTTTTTTTATAAGTCTTCCATCAAAGCTTTTCTAATGTATACCACGAAATTTAGGGCTGTGTCGAGAGAAGTTGGAATGACCTTGAATTATTCGAGAGAAAATTATCGGGTAGATCTATGATACTGTCCGTGATGCCAAAGGCGTCGTATTTGGAAACAGAGAAAGGAGAAGGCTTCTAATGCTTTGATAGCGAGAAAGACTCATCTCCTTCGCTTACCACGTCATCCGGTTCTATGTCCCGGAGCGACCCGGGTTTTTTTCCCGACCAAGGGCTGTCATTTCACTGTAATCCCTTTTAATTTGGTGCGTCCCTCCCTACCACGATGGGTCTTATTGCTCATTACTCATTTTGCACCACCTTGCACTTGGCTTTCTAAATATATATCAAGCTATCTGTATATACAGATATGTAGTACATATTTATGTATATCTAACGGTATATGCATCATATTGAATAGTTTGAGTTACTACGATTTTCTAATGCATCGAAGAAGGCTTCAGTTGCTCGCGTTACTTTAAGCCGTCCAGTCGTATTACCAAATGACTTCACCGTTCCTTCAGCGTTTCGAAATTTTGTTTGGGAAATTCAAAACGCAATTTTATTAACTAAGAATAATCTAGTTATTAGGAAGTTAAAAGGATAATTTACACAGAATGTTTTTCAAACGTCGTCGCAAACCCGCTGTGCGTCCATCTAAGGCGTATTATCAATTGAAAGATACATCCTCGATGCATTCACACAATGATCAACTGCCATTTCTGTCGCGTACTCGTTTTAGTGCTCTGCCAAAATTTCAAATTTTTAGTGAAGAAAAAGATAATTTGACTCTTTTCATTGCTGTGCTTTATGCCGTCGATTTATTTGGTGTTTTGCCTTTAATAACTTTGCCCCATCTGTTGGTGAAATTGGGTTTCCTTGGCATACCCTTGGTTCTCTCCATATTGTACTACAAATTTACACATCATTTTTACTCAGTCAATGTTGGATTATGGCAGAATCGTTTGACCCGTCGATAGCACAAAAGAGCAGGTGAGTTATCGATTGTAAATATTTAGATAGGGTGTGGTTAACTCAAAACTTTGTGGGGGATGAATCCCAGCTGCTTTAGATGCAAATGGTAAGAGGAGTTTGGACGTCGCTGATTAAAAGGCCGTCATGCTCCAACATCGCAGGAATGAGCCTAGACCCACTGTAAACTGTAAAATGTTCCGACTTCAGCGTACAGTTCGCACAATTGTTCGTAGGATCTTTTCCGCTTATCCGCTTCGCTGTTAAAAATTCGTTTTGGTTTGGGTTTTGTAACGAGGTCCGGTTTTGGGTTACTTATTGACTTACTTAATTGGCGCTTAACCGTTTAAACGATTATGGTCGTCCAACAATGTGCGCCAGTTGTTTCTTCGTTAGATTAACTGACGCCAATTGGTCCCATTAAGGGAATTTATATCATGTTGTACCTGATCCCATCAGCGTAATGGGGCCCGCCTTATTCCTCTGCTTCTTAGTTAGAGCATCATTTTACGCATAACATGGCCTAGCCAGCGTAGCCACTGTGTTTTAATAAAGCTTGGTACTCGCCTCCGCGGATACGTGGAGGTCCCTAAATATTTCGAAGAACTTTCCTTTCGAACACTTCCAGAGTCACCTCATCGGTTTTAGATAATTTTTTTTGAAGTTTGCTTCGGTTTAGATTTCGGTTTACCCAGAGTTCGCTTCGGGAATGTGTTCATTCTCTAAAATTATTTTCGGTTTCGGTTTGCGTAGAACTTGTTTCCGTTTCGGTTTCGTTTTATAAAACTGGCTCCGGCCTCGTTTTTCTAAAATTTAACTAAACCTATTCTCAGTTTCTTTTTTCGCTTCTTTCTTTGAACAATTTCTTTTTTATTTGTTTTGGTAAGGTTTCGTTATTTTAAATAACTCAGGCTTTGGTTTCACAAACTGTTTCGGTTTAGTTCTATAAAATGATTTTGATCATGGTTTTGGTTTAAGTTTAGTTTTGCCTTCGAACTTAAAGATTTATTCTGTCCGTAAAATATTTCCGTTTTTGATCCATTCCTAAAAACTACCCCGACTGTAACAAGGTCCAAGCCGCGGATCAGATTGAGTGTAGGCCGTATGGCCATATCAGTATAACGCCATCAAAAATAGGGCCAAATATAGTCTACACGGTCCCTTTTGTCTGAGCTTTAATACTTTCCGAAAAGGTAGAAACATACTATACACGTGTATACCAATGGTTTCCAATTACCGGAAAGGGTCGTCTCTGATGTTTATGTGTCTTTCAGACGGAAATTGTAGCCGTGAAGTAAGCAGCAGACATTTTGGAAGAAGCTTCCTAAACTGCGATTGTGTATATATGTATATTGATAGGCAGCGTTTAAGGCAATAATCTCAAACAGTACTTCCTCAAGAAATATCCTGGAAAGAAAAGAAGCATTGCAGGGACTTCGCTCAGGCTGGACTATATATATTTACTATAATGGGATAGAAGGTAACGACAGAGATAACGAGTTGACAAAGGAGGATACGGCACTCGATGAATCGACGGTAGACATCACAATATGCTTGGGAAAATCAAAGAAAGACAACGCGAGGCTGCAAAATTTCTTAGATCATGTGCTACTACATTAAACACACAAATTGCTAATATCTCTAAAGAGAGAAGACGCCAGCCTCATGATGGGCATTCTAACTGGAGACTGCCTTTGGCTTCACATGCTTATAAGTACGGCCTCGTCAGTAACAGCATATGTAGGAAGTAGGAGCTGCAGAGATAAACTGTTGGCAGTTGGGGGAGTTTTCTGTTTGGTGGTCAAACACATTCTGGTAACACTATAGGTACATTCAGTTCATGAAGTCTTTATTGACCGTTCTCTCCGTTTCGGTATTGGTTTTGCAAAGAGTATCGGTTTAGGTTACGTTATTTAATTTTTTTCGGTCTCATGATCGGTTTTGCAATGACTGAAGCCTCCGTTTTGCTCCTTTTTCCACTTTGACTTTCATTCTTTAAAACCAGCTCTGGTTTTGGGTTTGCAAAGAATAGAACGGAAAATGTTCTTCTCTCGACGAGCTATAAATTCTTGGATTGAGATTTACCATCTTGAAATTCCTGAAAGCTCAATCAGGAGGACAGAGTTACAAAAAGTTCAGCTTATAAATTCGATTTTTCGTTTTACCGTTTATATACTTTCAAGGGCACGGTGTTCAATGAATAGTTAGAAGTGGAGGGGACTTCTAGCCGTCCAGCGGTCAGAAGGGGCCACTTAAATCCACAGAGTCGAAGGTTCCAGGGGGGAACTTAAATCCACATACCGAAGTGTATCGGAATCATATCCTACTCCCTACTCTTACTCCCAGCAACATTCTAGTAGAATATGCCTCTTTATCAGCTAGGAGCACTTTTTCTTTGTCATAAAATTATTAATCATGGCTAACCCAATAAACACCCAAGAATCTATTAAAATAAGATTAGATCGCGCTAAGATAATTATAAATCCTTTAATTTTACAGATATCCCTATGCAGCTATTGCGGATTTGGCCTATGGATCCTGCCTCAGCAATTTGTACGCATCTTACTAGATATTAGTATTTTTGCTACGGCTATACCAAGTTTGGTGATTGCGGCACAAAATCTTGAGCTCGTCGGCGAACGTATTAGCGATGATAAGTTTTCCTTTTCATTTTGTTATTGGGTTATTATAATAGGAATATTATGTTGCCCACTGATGTGGCTACGCAGTCCTAAACATATGCGGTAAGAGCAATAATGCGTTACAAAAGTGGAAAATCTACAGGTATGCGAAAGTAAATAGAGCTACTTGCGAGGGTAAGCCGTTTGTTAGGGGTTTCTTTTTTAGTTGAATGCTTTTAAAGACGAAATTCTTTTAAACTGTTCGGGATCTGCATCCAGAATCTACGATATGTCAATTAAGCACATTAGTCACTCTACCACGGCAGGAGGTTGCCCTAAAGAAGGACTCCGGTGTCGGAGCAGGGTTTTTCTTTGCATAACAGAAATGGCCCTTTGCATTTGTCTTTCCAAATTGGCTAGTAACCTGCAAGCGAGTTTACTAAGGTTCAAACCAAAAGTGTGAGCCCTCTATGCAACTTATGGGTATCAGCTTTGATCAGCCGTTCAATACCACGGTGGGTTAAGGGACTTGAAAAATTCCCGTAAGTAAGCATTAATAATGAAAAGGCAACTAAAATCTACCTAATCGATGGTTCGAGGAATGCAACAAATTGTTCCGGTGGCAGTTGGGTTAGTATCGATAGTGCTAGTACCGGAAAGTACCGGGTTCATATCTGTCAAAGGTCAGTCCACATTCGCAACACTGCCCTAAACTTTTCGGGAGTATTTTTGCGGCCGGACACAGTAACAATATCAGCTGTCCAAGAGCTGTAAATGCACAATTATCGGCTTTGATCAGCTGTCCAATACCTGTAGTAAAAGGCGACAGTCGTTACTGCGCCATTCGGTATAGTAGCCCATATCATTAGTACTCCACTATACCCTCGGTGAGGGTGACAACAACAAAAATAACATATAGGAAATATTATAGCTTTCAAAGAGTGACAGTAAAGCGGGAGACTCTCAGCCACAATAAGAGTCGCGTTCTTTTCGAATAAATGGGATAGTACCACGTAGTACCTAGGAACGAGATAAATAACACTTCGAGCCTCGATCTATGATCCCGGCAGAGTCTAAAACTGCATGCTTATATAATCGTATAAAACATAGGCATTACTGTGATGTTGAATAATCCAGAAAATTGGGTGTATGCAAAGAATATCTGGAAATACCGAAGCTGCCCTTCGGCAGTGTTTGGCAGCGCTCCGAGTGTATTTCTGCCATGAAAAGCTCTCAGTGAAAACTCATCTGCCTCACAGATGCCGTTCGGAGTCGGCATGAAACAAGTAGGTTCCCGTCCCGCCAGTGGGCGCAAAGCAAAAAAAGCTTGGACCAAAATACCAAGTTGAAAGATACTATTAAACATATTTGGAAGCTATGAAGATACAAATTAAAAAAAGAAAATCGAAACCAGCTACTACATAAAAGCAGGAACAAACAATTAAATCCAGGTTGAGGCTACTTTCGCAAAAATATTTTTCCACATCTTCAAACTTACAAATGCCTTATGGACGATGACAGCTACTTCACAGTGGAAGGCAACGAATGGCAGCAAAATATTACTTCGAGTCCAGAAAACGAAAAGCTTCCGAAAAAGTGAAGCATATTCAAAAAACTGAATTCCAGGGAAAGTTTGTTGTGGCTAACAATCAGTGAACGTGGGATAAGTGAGCCCGTATTTTTCAGGGTTTGCTTAGCTGTTTCTGCTCAGACATATACAGAGAAATGCATTCCGGAACTTCAAAAATTATTAATAAATACAACAAAGGGGACTAGGTAGTGTTCTGGCCGGATATGGCATCGTCACATTATGCAAAAATCACGCTAAGAGACTTACATAGCCGCAAAATCGAATTTGTACATAAAAAGTATAACTCCCCAAACGTTCCTCAGCTGAGACCAATTGAAACTTTTGGGCAATTTGAAAGACGTGCTTATGGGAAGGGCTACTCTGCCAAAAACACGACTTGTTTAGTTAATAAAATCAAAAAGGGGCTCAAAAACTTCGAACGGTAGGAATCAAGAATCAATGAGAAATTGCGGAAAAATACGAAAAGCAAGCCGTATGGAGCAAATATTTATTTATAAACTAGCTTTCCCCGAGTCCGTTGTAACGCCGAGATCGAATGAATGTTACGTTATTTTTTCTGTTTTGTTTGTTGATAATTTAGTTTATTGTTCTGTAAATTGAATTGAAATCTGGACGCATATTTGGTGAAATTTCCGTTAAAACATTTTTGTATTGTGTCTAATTGTAATCATGTGGGTACACAATATTTTTAGTTTATTCGTTCGGTGCAAAGATAAACAATTTTTTGGCGTTCCAACTCCTGGAGCAAGCAACATATCGCTGGCCATGGGAAAAGCACGGACTCTGTATTTACTGCTGCAACAGTAAGCGATATCCTTGCGCTTTGTTGATTGTAATTGCAAAAGCAAGGCGTACAGGAACTGTAAGCGCTTAAAATTGAATGCAAAATCTGTAGGAATCATTGGGATCCGTGGTATGAGCACATCTTCACCTTTGACTTTACCGCTGATGGTTGTTTGCTTCGACTACATACGGCCATTAATTTCTAAACGCAAGTCTGTTCCTTGCACAATTTTGGGTGGGGTGGGCTTAAATTCCGAAGAAGCATGATTGGTGAGCCAATTTTCAAAGTTGATATATGCGCATGCATTCCAGGTGGTTCTAAAGAGTTTAGAAATCAATTGGATAATTCCCAGTTTTGAGCTTCATCTGTACTGTGGCGATCGATTTATATTTCGTCACTTCACCAGGAAATTGGTTTTGATGCGATAATTGATTTTGTTAACATGATAATTTTTGCGAGCTAAGATAGTGCGTTCGCATAGCCAAAAAAAACATTTAAATTTAAAATTCTTAATTCTGAAAATAATAAAAACTTTCGTCTTGATAGAAGGAACCTACAGCCAAAATTTGGTGATGATTGAAGTGTGTGAAACACGTTTCCATAGGGAACACACACACTGAATTTGATTTTTATAGAAGATGTAGATAGACTGCAGCTAACCAATTTTCGTTTTAACGGTGGCAGATAATGTCCAAAAGGAATAACAGCCAAACTTAACAATGCAGTCAATTTAGGTGTTAAAATAACCTCAGTTTGTACTTCAGCCATAGTTCTGAAAAAACCCATTTGTAGGGAAGGTACCACGCCCCTTTTTCCCAATTCCACATTTCACTGGAGGTGTTAGGATTAACGTCATATAGCTCCTTACCAATTTTCATTATCTTACCATTACTACATCCAGAGATATGCAGTATGATATATTCCATTTATATGGGAGGTGCCACGCCCCTTCTATATATATCGAAATTTTTTTTAGCCTAAAACCTTCGCGTTGATCGAAGGAACATATGCAAAACTTGGTGAAGTGTGGGAAATACTTTTCCATAGCGAACATACCACACACACACAATTTAATTTTATATATATAGATTTATCTTATATATCGAGATATAAAATAAATCAATTTAAGTAAACAATACTTTGTTTTGACTATAATATGTTTGTTCAGATTTCAGGTCACCATACGTTAAAAGGTCTTTCGAAAGTTATATATAGGATATTGATAGCAGACACATGACAAACATACTCCTCACGAAATAAAAAAAATATACCTATTCCGTTAATGTCGGACCAGCGACAGAAATGTTCTGCATCTAATATAATGCTTAAAGGTATCATATATGCGGAAGAGAATTGGTGCAGTTTCCGGATAAAGCCAGTCAAATTCCAAAAATTGCCTCAACGATCACAACTTCGTCTCCTTTTTCTCCTAATTCAGTTGTGAATAGTTTCGGCAGATCCTACAGTATATAACACCATATTTTATTTTAGTATGTGTGCATACGGGAAATTGCAGAATATGTCTAGAGCCTAAAGAAGCTCCACTTAGCTCTCGGTGCACCGCTGATCTACTTCAAGTAGTAGATTGGTCAGCGAAGTCCACAAACGAGCATTCATCAACGAAACTGAACTATACATATGAATAATCCTGTGCTCTTTCGATTCATGAACTTTTTTTAAATTAGAAATTGTGCCCCTCTCAAAGGGATGTACTGAATGACTGTCTTTCGGAGACGTCGGCAATATAATCAAATATTCATGGGTCAATACCTATACTGATCTTGCTTACGAATAACAACGCTGGAGCTGAAGCTTCTATTTAGACATAGCGTTTCTACTGAATTCAGTCATGTTACATAGTCTCTACATTAATACGAGATAAAAGTAGGCAAGTGGCTCCAATTATTTTTCGCATCTGTATAATATGTTAATGTAATTGTAAATTTATTTAAAAAGATGTGAATAAATATTATTTACAAAGTATGAGCTCGTGATGAGCAGCTATGTTTTTGCATTTATTATATTTGCAGTGGATTGACGATTTTCTCACTTGTGGTCCTCGTTGTGATTGTGATTCTTTTGTGGTTTTGTCTTTTCGCTTCGCCACCATTGGACAAAACCCTTCGAAGGTGTCAGCTTGGGTAAGATCACATACCGATCAAACGTTCATTAACTTTTCGTTTTATTTACGGTATCTTTGCATATTTACATATTTATTTGAGTTTGTTTTATTGCAATTCTGTAGAATTACCATCGTATGGGCACTTTTAAATGGTTATAGCGTTTTGGCTTTCCAGTTCGATATTCATCCAATGTTACTGACCTTGCAAATCGATATGCAACAAAAAATCTCAAGTTTACTGGGCAGCCTTCAGTGGCATCACAAGTAAGTTTGCATGTTATACATTATTATATTGTTTATTGTAATTTTATTCCGATTGCCACTAAACATATTACATTAAAATTAACCCCATCGGGTTAGGCGGCTTAGAATATACCCGCGGCAGTATGCCTGTCGTAAGACGCGACTAAAATAGCAAATTTCAAGGAGTCGCCACGCAATTTATAGCTTCTCCAATCCAATTGTCAACCTCACCTCCCCGTGGTGAGTACTGTTTCTTTAACAGCAGAGGCTCTGACAACCCAAAGTTCTTCATGGGTCTAAGGGGTAGGAGGTCGGGATGGCTAGAAAGTTTCGTGTGGTCATACTAAATCGTTCTCGAGATGATCGGGCTAGTACCTTAAAGGGCTTGTTATCGTAACGTACCGGATATGCATCCGACAAAAGATCATCAACATCGATAAAACTCTCCACTGGTCTGCGGGGAGTGTCCTTATTGCTACAACACAACAATAAAATTACAATGCACAAAATAAAGTACCTACTTCTATTCCTATTCTTATATTCATATTCCTATTCCTATCCCAATTCCTATTCTATTCTATCCTATTCCCTATTCATATTCCTATTGATATTCCTATCTCCTACTCCTATTCCTATTCCTATTATTATTCCTATCCAATTCCTATTCCTATTCTTAATTCCTTTCCTATCCTACTCCTATTCCAAGTCCTATTCCAATTACTAATTCTATTCCAAATTACTAGTTCTATTCCTATTCCTATTCTTATTCCTATTCCCTCTTCCTATTTTTATTCTATCCTATTCCTATTCCTATTCCTACTCCTATTCCTATTACTATTCATATTCCTATTCTTATTCCTATTCCTATTTTTTATCGTATTCCTATTTTTATATTCCTATTGCTATTACTATTCCCATTCCTATTCCTATCCCTATTCCTACTCCTACTCTACTACTATTCCTATTCCTATTCCATTCCTATTCCAATTCCTATTCTATTTCCTATTACTATTCATATTCCTAATCTTATTTTTATATTCTATTCCTATTACTATTCCTATCCATCTTTCTATTCCTATTCAATTCCCTATTCCAGTTCCTTATTTCTATACCCATTCTTATTCTTATTTCTATTACTATTCATATTCCTATTCTTATTCCTATTTTTATATTCGTATTCCTATTCCTATTACTAATCCCATTCCTATCCTATTCCTACTCGTACTCCTACTCCTACTCCTACTCCACTCCTATTCCTTTTCCCTATACCATTCCTATTCAATTCCTATTCTATTCCTATTCCTATTCATATTCCTATTCCTATTCCTATTTTTATATTTCCTATTCCTATTCTATTTCTATTCATCTTTCTTTCCTATTCCTATTCCAATTCCTATTCCAGTTCCTATTTCTATACCCATTCCTTATTCGTATTCCTATTGTATTTCTATTCTTATTCCTATTCCCTATTCCATCTTCCTATTCCTATTCCTATATTCCTATTCCTATTCCATTCCTCATTCCCTTCCTATTCCTATTCCCATTCCTATTCCTATTCCTATTCCTACTACTATTCCTATTCCTATTTCTATTCCTATTCCTATTCTTATTCCATTCCTATTCCTATTCCCATTCCTGTTCCTTTCCTATCCTATTCCCATTCATATCCGTACTCCTATTCCTATTTCCAAATCCTATTCCAATTACTATTTCTATTCCTGTTCCTATTACTATTACCTATTCCTTTCCTATTCCACTCCTCTCTATTAGCTATTCATATTCCTATTCTTAATTCTCATCATATTCAATCTAGTCTATCTATTCCTATACTATTCATATTTTCCTATTCCAATTCCTATGTCTATTCCTATTCCTATTACTATTCATATCCTCTTCTTATTCCTATTCTGTTCAATTCCTATTTTACATTCGTGTATCACCTATTTGTAATATACTCGTGATTCCTTTTACTAGTCCCTATACTCATAGCTCCTATCTCTTATTGGCCTGTGATTCCTACTCCTACTCCTCTTCCTGTGTATTCCTAGTTTCTATGTCCAACTATGTCACTCAGTCTATGAGTCCTGTTTATTGCTAGGTATCTGTTCAATCTTCCTATTCCTCATTCCCTAGTTCTCGTTGTTCCTGTGTCGCAGTTCATCCCTCTATTCCCTATCCTATCCCTACATCCTATTCCAAATCTCTATCCAATTACTTCAATTTCTATTATCCTGTCTCTGCTCATTACTATTCCTATTCTATTCAAACTCTATTGCCTATTACTCTTCATATTCCTATTCCTATTCCTATTACTGATTCCTATTCCTATTCCTATTTCTTTCCTGTTCCTTTCTATTCACCTATTCCCATTCCTCACTCCTACATCTATTCCTGATTCCAAATCCTATTCCAATTACTATTCTATTCGTCATGTGTCATCCTTGCATTAC
This sequence comes from Eurosta solidaginis, assembly GCA_029619165.1. Taxonomy (NCBI): domain Eukaryota; kingdom Metazoa; phylum Arthropoda; class Insecta; order Diptera; family Tephritidae; genus Eurosta; species Eurosta solidaginis. The sequence goes on from JARSSU010025488.1 coordinate 28,312, forward strand.
TTATTTCCTATTCCAAACTCCTATTCCTATTTACTATCATATATCTATTCATTATTCCTATTCCTATTCCTATTCACTGTTTCAACTATTCCTATTCTCATTCTGATTAGCTATTTCATATTTATCCTCTATCCTTCATCCTATATCCTATCTTATACTATTCATTGTTCCATTTTATATATTCGGACCCTTCATTTTAAATACCTATTCCTATTCCTATTGTCCTATCTATTCATATCTATTCCTATTCTCTAGTCCATATTCACTGATTTTTATGCTCCTATTCCTATTACTATCCTCTATTCCTATCTATTCCTATCCTACTCCTATTCCTACTCCTATCTACCACTACTCCTATTCCTATTCCAATAACTTTCTATTCATATTCCTATTCCTATTTTATATTCTATTCCTATTCTATTCTATTCATCTTTCTATTCTAGTTCCTATTCCAATTCATATTCCAGTTCCTATTTCTATACCCATTCCTATCCTATCATATTCCTATTCTTATTTCCTATACCTATTCCTATTACCTATTCCTATACCTATCTATTCCAATTCCAATTCCTATTCCAGTTCCTATTTCTATACTCATTCATATTCCTATTCCTATTCTTATTCCTATTCCTATTCCTATCCTATTTCTATTCCTATACTCGTTCCTATTCTATTCTATTCATTGTAATTGTTATTGAGAGTAATTATTCTAAATATATCAGTACTTATTTCTGTTTTCGTAAATTATTCCATTTTTTCCAGTTACTTGCACCATTGCGATTTTTGGATCTATATTGCAGCTTACAAGTTTGGTACGATGATTGCCGATAACTTGCTCGAGACGCTGCCGAAGAGTGTTTCCACTATATTTATTGCTTATTACTAATATCGTTACAACTGTGCTTTTCGATTATCGTGGGCAGCTCGGCAATGTTTTGCAAATGGAAAATAATCTACAAATCAAAAGAGTGTAAGGCAAAGCGATTGATGAATACGTAATTTAGCCGATTAACGCCCATTATAACATAGAATGTGCATGGTCAAGGAGGGGTTACTACGAGCAGCGGCCAATTGTTCACATTGAATATCTTGAGAAACATTAGCTTAAGAGAGTTATCATTTATTCCGTAACAGCCAGTTCTTCGAATCGTACTATGGGTATTGTAGTCTGCTATGAGTAAATCTATACGGGTTGCTGGAGAGGTGCCTAGATTTTCAATTATAGAGAAATCTTTTGGTGACAGTAGTTCACGTGCACTAAATCAATTCGAACAAAACCAGAGCCAAATCGATATTCTTGAAGACTGTTTTGTTCTTCCAAAATTTTTGGGGACCAGATCCCCTACGAGCAGCCAGTCTAGTGAAATGATACGCTCTTCATAAAATATTGTAACGAATTTTGGGAAATTCCGCTGTATTTGAAACCTCCTGCTAACGTTCGAACGCTAAACTGTTGAGTAAATCACTCCAATATCAGTATTGCAAACTGGCCCTTTATTAGACTACTTGAGAGTACTTCACAAATAAACACTGTACTCACAACCAATAGCGTGCTTAAATCAAAACCAATTCTGACTACTCAGCTTGCGCTGCTTTTATGCTCTCCGCTGCCCCATTCGCATACCTCTACCAAAGTTCAGACATTTCGCCTTCTAGAACAGCTGTATTTACTGCTTGGCAATTTAGCCTTTATATATGCGTGTGTATGTGAGTAACAACTCGGCTGATGACTACATATGTGTGTGTGAGGTATCTCTCCGCTGCCTTGTAGATAGTGTGGCTAGTCATAATGTGTACATGCACATAAGAGTGCTGCTTCGTGTGTTTGCTGTTGCGTGACGATAACTAGACTAGTGATGTCAATATTGCCACAATATGTTAACTAATTCAAGAACAAAAAAATGTATGCTTACACATTCAAACAAAGGGCATTAATGGTTAAAACAAACCGCATATATAGTAATGACAAAGTACTGCAAAATGTTAAATTATTTACTAATTTCCAATCTCTCACAGCTTTTCTCTGGAAGCGTATCGCTTTACGCTCTTCCGTAGTTGGTTCTCGAAGTGCTTATCGCAGAATTTGTGCCCAGTTTCGATGTACTCATGGATATTGTGGGTGGTACAATTGTTGCGCCGTTAGTTTTCATTTTACCACCTCTGCTTTATCGACGCATCGGTCAAATGGAAAAAAACACATCAGCGTATCGCTACAGAATCTTCCTATGGCAGTATACCGTTAGATTTGAAATTTCGAACCCGTTCACACTGATATGGAACAGTGTATTGGTGTGGAACACAACAACAAAGTGGTGTGGCATTCTCTTGGCGTTTACGTTTGCGTATATATTGGTTAAGATTTTGAAATTTTGCCGTCGACTTCACTTTGACTTAACAGTATCTTTGTCGGTGATGTTATTTGGTGCATGGCCCAATCATTTCAACTTATTTGAATATATTTAGTATAACGGACTGTTTAGAATGAGTCGACATGCTTCTTTAAATGACCAAGGACACGTTGGTAGAGTCAAAAGTATTAAATATTTGTAAATGATTTGCAAGACAATTTTGAAATGACCTTTTTTTACTTAAACTTTAATAATTAGGTTTGTTTGTTTATAGCGAGAGAATGTCCAATTGTGTTGTTAGTGTAGAAATGAGATAAACTGAAATAAGCTCGAAAGCAAATACAAGCAGGATAGCTAATGGTTAAGGCAACTGCAGTTTCAGCGTGTGATTCGCGGTTTGAATCTCGGTGAAAACCTTTGATAACATTACGAAACTCCTGATGATGATTACGTGGCGGTTTTCGAAATAGTACCATCGCAATATGCCAGTAAATGTTTCTTCGACTGTCTTAAAACATGTCGGTCCGGTCGGCCAATTTTGAGGAAAAGCTAAATTTAAAGAAAAAATATGAGGAGCTGTGAGGCTGTTATCGTGTAGATTAGATATTTATCAATAATGTCAAGGAACCCATGAAGGACGCTATAACCAGGCGAAACATCATTAAGTGCATCAAGAAAGTGCATTCCGCTTTAGCCTAGATGTGTAGAACTGCAATTAAATTCTCGGTTCGTTCTTAAAAGAGCTATACAAAAGTATATTGTTATCGTAATAGCAATAAAAAACACCCGCAGTTTTTGGGAGTGTTGCGGTACCTTCCGCAAAACAACAACTTTAAGGTACTAGCAATTTTTATGATCACGTTGAACCTTCTGGAATATGCCTCTTTCGTAAGAAAAATTGTGGTGACCAGGACTCCCCTTACAGGTTAACAATTCGGTTGGAAAAGAAGGGTATATATAGATTGGATCTTACGATTTTTCGAACTTGTTCTCGTGAGCTTTCGACATTCAATTTAATGTATGCATTTGCTGTGTTATGTAGAGGCTTGGGATTTCTCTGAAGCACAAGCGAAAATTTCTACAACACTACAAGTAAACAAACTCACTATGCTGTTAGTAAATAAACACAACGACAGTAAGCCAATCTCACACATACATAGACGGCTAACGAAGAACACTTCACATACAAAAACCAGCACCTAGAATCGAAGAGATTATTTCACATACACATATGTAGTCAGCAGATAAGAGCGAAGAAGAAAGAGATACAATCACACAACACGTTATTGTCAGCTAAGATCATTAATCTGTTACTCACAAATACACACGCATATAACTAGAAGAAAACATAAACTACAGATATACACGTATATAGCTAAATAACCAAGTATGATATACAACTATTACAGAAGGCATATTCGTTGAAAAGTCTAGACCTTAGGAGAAATACGGTGAACGAGATAAAGGCAGCGCGGTGCAAGCGCTAATCATCAGTTTTAATTTTAACACGCTTAGTAAGTACGTGATAATTGTAATTGTGAAGTACTACTCCCAAGTAATGCTAAATAAAGAACGTTTTTTATACTGATATTAAAGTTATATATCGACAGGTCAGATATTCGAACTTTAACGGAAGTTGCAAAATAATTATCAGCAATTTCTCAAAACTCGTTACATATTGTAACGAATTTGGGAAATTCCGCTTACTTGAAACCCTCTGCTAACGTTCGAGTCTAAACTGTTGAATAAATCACTCCAATAGTCAGTAATGCAAAATGGTCTTTATTAGACTACTTTGAGCAGTACTTCACAATAACGCTATACTTCACAAACCAATTGCGTGTTTTAATCAAACAGATTAAGGGGTTACTCAGCTTGCGTACTTTTATACTCTCCGTTGCTGTATCGTATATTTCTACTAAAGTCTAGACGTTTCGCCTCTAGAACTGCTGTATATCTGCTTGGTAATTTCTATATACACATATATTTTGTAGTTTTGTCTATCTATAAGCTATATGCGGGTGTATGCGTGAGTACTACTTCAGCTGATGATTACAATGTGTTGTAAGTATCTCTTTTTGCCTTGTATGGATATGTGTAACTAATGATGATTTGTTTTACGTACACAAGAGTGGCAGCTTGCTTTATGTTGTAGTGCGTTATTTATTTAGTATCAGCTTAGTGCATGCTAATATTCGTCGATAATATATATGAACTAAGAACAACCAGTATTTTTAGCTATCGACCTTCAGCACTAGCTTGTTAAAAATTCGATAGCGAAACTCAGACATTCTTTTCATACATCGATACACGACACATCAGTCTCTATATTTTAAAATCAGAACTACTCCATTATCTACATCAATAACGAAGCCAAGCATTTTTCAATCTCGGTGAGGAAACCAGTCATATTTTGATATTGATAACTTAATATCAGTATGTCTGGAGTTCGATAACACGCACTCTATGAATCCCGAATTACGACATCAGTATTTTCAGAAATAGTTTGCACACTAAACTATATTATTTTTGAAACTAATAATGATAACCCTAGCTGTTATTTCTTTCGATAGACGAAAACAAAACGAATGTTTTTAATTCGACAATGAAGAACCTTAACCCAGCAACGTCATAACGAAACCACCAGCATATTTTGCATCCATAATTTTGTTTAATTTTGATAACACTGACCAGTATTTTTCTTCTAGATTTGTGAGATCAAAACTAGCAGTTTTTTAATCGCGATGACGAAACAGTATTCTCTATTTTCGCATGCATAACGAATACATCGTTTGAATGACAATATTCAGTAGTTTCTTTCTAGAAATCATATCGAAAAGACCTGTATCTTCTAATATCGATTAAAGAAAAAATACAGAACTCTAATACGCTATCGATAAGGAACCGGAGTATATTTGTGTTTAACGAGAAAATGGCAAAAATCAATCTGACAACGTAAAACCAGTGTTGTTTTCTATATCGAAAACACGAAAACTAGTATTTTTAAAATCTATCGATAATGAGACGACTCGCAACCTTTCAAATATAAGAGTAATCATATTTTTTTTATCGACTAACGAAGTACCATCATTTTTAACGCTGCGAGATGGAAGTAAACTCGATAACACAGCAGACTATTGAATCACGATAACTAAAGCGAGTATTTTTCAAGAGCGTATCTATAACACGGTGATTCTTTACAAAATTATAACGATCAATCCCAGTATTTATTTATCTTCGATAACGACAAAACAAGTGCTACAAGTTCGACAATGAAAACGCCGGCAATTTTTTAAATCCAGTATTTTCTTTAGTCTCCAGTACGGAAACCAGCATTTTTTATGTCGATATGCGACAAAATCAGACCTTACAGATTTCGATAAAAAAAACAGACGTTTTCTATAATCTTGATAACAAAAACCTGAATTTCTTAGTTTTCTCAAATGAAAATCCGCCATGTTTGAATGTCGATAATTAGTATTTTTATGGTGCCATTAATGCAATTTCTCCTTATCTTTTAAGTCTTGATAATAAAGTATAATGATCAGTGGCGTAGTGAGGTTTTCTGTTCTCGGCGCGCCAAAGCAAAAGTTCTGTCCTCAGACCAGCTCGAATCTGTATTATAAATTCACCCAGCTTCTTAAATGTCTATTTCTTTCTAAGTCGTTATTATCCTTGTTTCTGATCAAATTTCCGACGGCTAGAGCAAATGCCAAATTTAAACATTAAGGTCATTTAGTGCGTCGATAAATCATGTGTACGATATTTCTTGTCTCAGTGACGATCGAGAATACTTTTCATACGCTGAGAATCCGTATTCTCGGGCATTTGAGGGCCTCTTACACGTGTTACTAATCATATCCCATTTTTTCACAAAGAGACATTTCGTTTTTGCTAGTAGCTTCTCACAGTAGAGTGTCTCTCGACTTTCCGATAGTTCAGATCGCTAATGATTTAAATAGGTCATGATACGCTTCTCTAATATTCATCCCCGGATCTGTACTCTGAGCTGCACAGGCATCAATCCTCCTTAAGATTTCACACCAGAAATCAACTATGTTATGAAAACTAGAAATTGGCATATGCCACAGAGCTGTAAGCTTCACTTCTGGTGTCACCGTGTGATCTTAGTGTCCTCTGACTAGTGTGTCTGCTACATCTCTAGCCCTATCGACGATAATGCTAAACCTTGTACATTCTGACGCTGCCATCGCGTGTCTTTCGATCTCACGTTGGCAGGCCGTACCGAGACTGGTGCAGGCGGTGCGGTGGCACCAGGCCCCGCTCCGAGGGCAAAGTTCAAGATGTTTATAATATTTTTGGAAAAATTCGTTCTTTGGAAAAATCTTCAGTCTCTCGTGATAATGAATATTCGAAAATGATCGAAATTACCCTCAAAACTTTGAATCCTACTCGCTGGCTGGTCGATATGATGCTGTGTACGCTCTAAAGTTAGGTTGGGCACATTCTCAAGAATTGTCACGTATCGTTCTTGCAAGCAAAAATCCGATAAAAAATTAAGCTGCAGCACTCCAAAAAAAATTGGAAAGGTTTGATTTCGTATTACTGCCGACAATCCAATGCAGAATCCTAGAAAAAGTAATGTTGCATATAAAGCTTCTTCAGTCAAAAGAACTTGACCTTTTACAGCTAAGGACTACCAGGAAAATGCTTTCTCAGAAGTCACCAACATTCGTATTCTTTTAACGAATTGGTTTTAAAGCTTCTGAAATATATGCGAAATTAAGTATCAGTAACAAATTTGAGGAAAAAGAAAAATCAAAAAATATTTTGATGAGCTCTGCGAAGATGAAAGACACACTGATCCTGAAAAATTGTTCAAGGTTTCAATTTTCTAACCACGGGTTGATACGATTTGCTCACAGTTAAACCACAGATTTGAAGGCATGACTATGGTTGTGGATACGTATAGAGTTGTACAACCTCAATTCATTGCTATTTCAAGTGAATCCGAAATAAGAGTAGAGGCAGAAAAATTCGTTCAAAAGATTCCAGATCACATATCCCCATTGTATCCTGCATAGTGATGTCAATGAAAGCTGGGTTCATTTCAAAATTAAGTCAATGAAAATGAAAACATCAAAGAGCTGCGCAGATTTTCTTGTAATTGGAAACAGTTCTTGATATAAAATTTTTCAGATGTTTATACTGCTTGCATAATGTTCTTCACCATCCCAGCAACAACTGCCACCACTGAACGATCGTTTTGCAAATTAAACTTGAGTTAACATAATTATTGCGAAAGGTCGTTGGGTAATGAACGATTAAGTGGACTGGCAGTCCTATCTATTGAAAATGAATAGAGCTCAGAAAATGTGATTTTCAAAAACAATTGATGATTTTGCGAGTATAAAAGTAGGAAACAACTTTCTAGAAACTCACAGAACGTGCAACAAAATTTGAAGTTGTAATGTTTCTGAGATTTACACTGAGTATTAGTCATTAATTTACTAGTCAAATGTAAGAATATTTATTTTTTGTAACGCTAATCACTTGTGCTTAGCGACACAAGTAGTTCGACAATTTGGCTGTAAAAAGGAATGTAAAGAAACTATGTATGCAACATAATATAAAAATATCCTACAAGCAAACTTTTGTGTCGTATAACCTTTTTTTTAGAAAAAGGGCCTCCTGTGAATTTTGCACAAGGGCCCCCATCGACCTCCGGTATACGGCCGGCTCGTTTTGACAGTTTTTTATACTCAGCGTGCTTTGCCCACAGAGTATATTAACTTTGATTGTATAAACGGTTGGTTGTACAGGTATAAAGGAATCGAGATAGATATAGACTTCCATATATCCAAATCATCAGTATCGAAACAAATTTGATGAACCATGTCGTCCTGTCCGTCTGTCCGTTAACACGATAATTTGAGTAAATATTAAGAGTATCTTCACAAATTTGGTGCGCGAGCTTATCTGGACATATTGGTATTATATGGTATTGAAAATGAGCGAAATCGGATGATAATCACGCCACTTTATATATATAACATTTTGGAAAACACAAAAAACCCTGATTATTTAGTAAATAATACACCTAGAATGCTGAAATTGTTGACATGTGGGCGCATTTTTAAAATGGGCGTGGCACCGCCCACTTGTGATAAAATCAGTTTTACAAATATTATTAATCATAAATCAAAAAACGTTAAACCTATCGTAACAAAAATTCGGCACAGAGGTTGCTTTTTATATAAGGAATGACTCTGAAAAAAAATTAACGAAATCGGTTTAGGACCATGCCCATTTTATACAAAAGATTTTAAAAGGGTCGTGGACGAATAAAATAAGCTATATCTTTGCAAAAAAGAGCTTTATAATAATGGTATTTCATTCCCAAGTGGATTTATAACAACAAATAGGAAATACTTCAATTTAAAAAAATGGGCGTGGCACCGGCCTAAGCAATTTTCTATGTTTCGGGAGCCCATAACTCGAAAAATAACGGATCTTAATGAAAAATGGGTAAACCAAATTTTCCCTATGGAAAGACATATTTCTCGAACAAATAGACCGAGATCGGTTTAAAGACCACGCCTACTTTTATATAAAATATTTTTAAAAGGGTCGTAGACGAAAATAATAAGCTATATCTTAGCGAAAAAGAGCTTTGTATCAATAGAATTATACTTTCTAAATTGAATTATAACATTAAATTGGAAAACTAAATTTGAAAAAATGGGTGTGGCATCGCCCCTTTTTGTCTAAGCAATTTTCAATGTTTCGGGAGCAATAACTCGAAGAAAAATTCCTTATAGCAGAAATATTTCTAGTAAAAATGGACGGGATCGGTTAAAGACCACGGCAACTTAGATATAAAACAAGTTTAAAAGGTTTAAAATAGACGTAGTCTAGAATAATAAGCTATAATTTAGCAAAAATAGTTTTGAATCAATGATATTTCACTTATCAAGTTTTATTGTAAGAGGAAATGGGGAGACATAACGGGCGGTGCACGTGTTATGTAGAAATGTATTTATCTGAAAACGAAATGTACAATTGAGCTCACGCTGAGTATATAATGTTCGGTTACACCCGCCGAAATTAGACACCTTTACTTGTTTCAAATCATTTTTTTAATAATTCCATCGTAACGTTGAACAAGAGAAAAAAATATATGCTTTCAATTATTTCACAACCCGTCGCAATCTTTCCGAATATATGCATGATTTTTTAGTATAGAAAATTGTTTTCCACGAAATCAGTTATAATAAAAACACAAATTATCCAGGAAGTTATGCTTTGCGGACCATTTGGCGCCTCCCTGTGAGTAGCGCTTGCCCCCCTCACTGCGCCACTGATAGGAATTGCCTTCTGTTAATCTTCCAGTTATCACCAATTTTGGTAGCTAATTCCGGATCAACGTATCGTTTATCAGCCAGTGTGAAGGTGTCTATAGAGTTCTACAATTTTTTAATCGCTTTTAAAGTTTTGAAAACCATATTCAAGCTTAAATCTATCTGTGGCAGACTGCCTCATAAGATACCAATGAAATAAAGATGACTGAATAGCTAAGCTGATTTGTCAAAGAACTAATGATGACATCGTACTTAGCACCATTAAAAAGAGAAACAAAATTTATATTGAATATAATTCGTTTGAATCCTTATTGAAATAAGATAACTCCAAAACAAGTTTTAAACGTAATGAAGCCACAAATAATAAGAATATTACAACACGAAAATAAATTTGTTTACAAAATTCTTTTTCTTTATATTTTGATTTATCACTAATTTGACTAAGCAGCGTAGTCTTACTTATGTATGCTATTATTAATTATACAAAAATAATATGTTAATATGTTATGAATGTAGTCAAAAACTGATGGCAAAATAATATAACAGATGAGGCACTTAATCGAAACCACGCCCACTTGAATATAAGTGTGAAAGATTTAGTAAGTACTTCCGTAAAAAATCTTCACCACTTTACATATGTACATATACATAATATGTATTTACGAAGTCTACATATATTAGGGTGGGCGAATATTTTCAATATATTAATCAAATGTTTGCATCATCAGATTGGCTTTGCTTAAAAACGGTGCAAGGATTGCACGGAATGCATTGATTGCAAGCACAACAACAAAAGGCACGCAAAATATTATATGCAATCCGTGCAATTAATAGAATGCTTAAACCTATCGAAATGAAAATCAACCTGCTTCAACGACCCGCCTCTCAACCTCACATTTTGCTCACAAAAGTTGAGCAATGGTTTTTTATATCCCGTATTTTGTTGTTTTATGTGCTAATTTTTTAAGGAAAAGGATGGTTTTACCCGATCAATTTGTGCCGTTAGAAATTCTGCCGCTAAATTTGGATATACGCAAGCATTCCAGCGCTAGTGGTTCCCGTGACTGAGAGCACTGACTCACAAATATTATTTCCTTGCACAGATATTTTCTAAGTAGCCGTCTCCTAAGAGCAATTGGGTAACACAGTGCATTACATAGGCAAAACGTCATGTGCTCCATCCTTATATAATAATAATAATAATCCCAACGATTAATACCCCTCCAAAGCCCCCGATCGGCGCGAGGGGCGCATCCGCATGACGCACCGATTTGTTATTGCCGGTCGTTGGATAGGCGGAGGTTTGTTAAGCGTCGAGATCTAAAACCTGCTCAGCTACAGATAAATCATCAGCTGAGTACCATACATTACAGTTAGAAATTACATACGGTTAGAAATTATACATATACATACTACATTGTGAAATACGTGAACATTTTTAATTTATTTGATTTGTGTTAAGAGTTAAGATAGGATAGATAGTTTGTCTTTATGGTAAAAAGTGAATCCGTTATATCAAATGAATTAGAATGTGTGTTAAAATTATGACACAAACACCGAAAAGGTTCATTTGATTCGAAATTAGTTCTACACTGCCTCAAAAGAAGAGGTTTGTAATGTCTTGACACCCGTAATGGGACGTTAAAATTTACTTCGTTCAAAAGAATTGGACTAGAAATCAGTCCACTCAGGAGTTTAGCCATAAATATAACGCCTAGTATTTCTCTACGACTTGCAAGAGTTGGAAGATTGATAAGCTTCAACCGACTAGTATAAGGTGGAAGATTATACGCAGAGTCCAACTGAAAATTCCTTAAAGAGAAAAGTAGAAATTGCTTTTGTATTGACTCAAGTCTATCTGCATGAACTCGATATTGTGGATTCCAGACTATTGATGCGTATTCTAGTATCGGTCTAACTAAAGTGATGAAAAGAGCTTTAGTCACACTAAATTCTTTGGACGAACGTTTCACGAATGAAAGAACACCTCTAGCCTTATAGCCTTACTGACAGTAGCATTAATATGAAGGTTGAAACTAAATCTATCGTGACTCCCAAGTCCTCAAAATAGTTTACTGATAGCAGACAAAATTATTAATTACGTAAGAGGCTGCTGGCAAAGATCTTCGAGATAGGCACATGAATTTGCATTTATTGAGGTTCAGCGGCATTGAATTTACGTTGCACCAAGTAACTAGGCAGTTTAGATCCGCTCGGAGCAAGGGACGTTCTTCGATAGACGCATAAGACCTAAAAAGTTTTACATCATCAGCATACATTAAGATTTTGGAATATTTTATAGTGGTACAGATATCATTAATAAATAGCAAGAACAGAATTGGACCAAGGTGGCTGCCTTGTGGGACGCCAGAGGGAACATCGATAACATTTGAAAAAGTATTTTTAAAAATAACTTTTTGCGTTCGACCGCAGAGATACGACGACATCCACTGGGTGAGACCAGGTTGGAAGCCAAGCCGATCCAGCTTGTTGATAAATAAGGAATGGGATACTTTGTCAAATGCTTTACTGAAATCAGTATAAATAACATCGGTTTGAAGATTTTCCCTAAATCCATTAGAAACATGATTGTGAATTCAAGTATATTAGTAATGGTAGCTTTGCCTTTACAGAAGCCGTGTTGCGGTTCTACAATCAATTAGAAATGGCTGATTGGTAACGATAGCTTCAAACAACTTTGGGATGGCGACAACTTTGCTATTCCTCGATAGTTTTCTACACACGACCTACTACCAGTTTTGTGCAGGGTATGAGAAAAAATACTTCCAAGCAGAAGGAAAGACTAAACGTTTTAGGGATATATTGAATAAATCAGTTAGAAGCTGATAAATGTGTTCAGCGCATTTTTTAAGAAAACAAGTGAAAATCAAATCAGTACTGTACTTGTAAGATTCTTTCAAAAACGTTAAATATGAAAAAACTTCATCTGGAGATACGAGGATTGCTATTTATATTTTGAGTCTTGGCAACACTAATTTTTGCTGGCGCCATCTGACGTCTTCAATTGAAAGTTTGACGTTTATAAGCATAACCTTTTTCAGAAAATTTTGACATTGGGCACAACTTAAAAATTGTATCTTAGCAAAAAAATGGAATTAACTCGTGAAAATTTTCGTGCGATGATTTTGTCCGACTTTCGACGTGGATTATCAAGACTGGAGTGCTTTGAACAACCTACTTTCCACTTTTGGTGATGAAGCCCCATCCTTTGCAACTGTGAAACGCTTGTACAACGAATTCCATCGTGGCCGCCGTTCGCTCAGGGTCGAAAGTCGTGAAAGTCGTCCAAAATCAGTTGTTGTGCAAAAAAACATTGACGCTCTGCGCGAACTTATATTGCAAGATCGTCAAACGACTTATTGTGAGATTGAGGCATCCCTGGGAATTAGTATGACGAGCATCAGTAAGATATTGCATGAACATTTAGCTGTGAAAAACATTTGGTCGCGTGGATCTCGCATACTTTAATAAAAGCTCAATCCTCATACCTCAATCGGAGTGGAAAAAGTGCTACGAAAATTGGTTTGAACGCATGCAAAAGTGTATTGATTATCATGGTGAATACTTCGTAAAACAATAAAGCCATTTTCGATAATAAATTACTGTCTTTTCATTATTAGGCTCAAATTATAATTAGCAACCCTCGTATTTCTGAAATATAATTGTGTTAAGTGAGTTAAGTTGAAATGGATATTCATTTCAAAAAGTATTAAATTTATTGGAATAGTTGGACTAGAAAAATTGTACAAAGAAGTTAGCCGTTACACAAATATCCTGGTATTTTAAAGCAGAGGGAAACCCTTTAACCCTACGTTTAGAGTACACAAATCGTAGAAGGCTTTGGGATTGCAAGTTATTTTCTTTTCCATCTTACAGATGTACGTATTATAGACACACGTTTTCACTTAGGTACGTGTTTTTCCAAAATACCGTAAATGGTGGTATAAAAGTCAGAAACATTTTTGTCAATATCTACCGTATTTGGCCCAAGCCACTGTAGATAAAGTTTGATTAAGTTTACTTAAATTAGCCTTCGCAAAGTCAAATCTGAAACTAGAGTCGTATTTAGTAGCAATGCTACCCGGAGAATTTCTTTCCAATTCGTATGCTATTTCCAGGGAAGTATGGTAAGGGCTTCAGGTACAGTAAGAGGTTCACCCCTCCATAAGAATGGATTTTGATGTATCGTCAACAAATACCAAATCAAGGGCCCTCCCGAACATGTTAGGAATTATGTTTATTTGTTGAAGGCAAAGTTCAGTTATTTCAGCTAAAAATTCGTTGTGGGACAGTTTTGAAGAAATAGGTACAATATCCTGGTCAGATATGGTTCATAATACATGCGGGAGATTAAAGTCACCCAGGACTATCATCGAATCAATGGGCTTCAACATAGAATTAACAATATTGAGCAGGGAAATATGATCCATATGCACCGAAGGATCAAAAGATGTTGGACTATAGCAGACGGCGATATAGACACAACTCATTCCGAGTTTGATTCTAATGCATTTGAATTCTTTAAAATCAATAATGGGTAAATTAACCTCAGCTGAATGTACAGAAGAATGTACCGCAAGGAAACTCCACCTTCAATTCTGTTCAAGCGGTCATTTCTGTATATTTGGTAAACATGGTAAAGAATCTCGGAGTTAAATATATGAGGTTTTCGCCAAGTTTCAGTTAAAACGATAATGTTGTAATTGCAGTGAAACATTTCAAACACAATTCAGTTAGTTTAGTGTTTAAACCTCTAACATTTTGATAACACAAATTTAGGGCCGATTCTAATGCACTTGAATTGAACATTCAGTTTTTTGATGCAATATTGTTATGCGGAAAAGTAGCAAGATTTGTGCGGTTAGAAATTCTTTTTTCATTATGCCACTAAATTTGCATATTTTATTTATTTATTTATTTAAGTTTATGAATTTTAATCCTTACAGATATGATACAATGAAATTTAAGAAATACTTATGCCTAAAAGTAATCGGTGTACCTAGAAAGCGGACTTCAAAATATTCATAAATTCAGCCCTTTGTATAGAAAACTCAAGAGCAGCGGAATTACTTATTGAGTTAAGCTCCCGAATAGCACGCGTAATGGGAGAATTACCAGCGTAATTCGTTCTGAAATAATTGTAACAAAATGGAAAGTAATTTCTGAGAGATCTCTGGGGAACATTAAATCGTATCCTTTCCCGCAAATGTGGGCAATCAATGTAGCCATTAGTAATATTATACATGAATGACAAGCACAGTATAGATCTTGGATTTTCCAAAGACTTCATGCTTAAAAGTAAAAGACGTGCAGAGTTAGTTGATTTTGAATAAATAATTTGGAAGCATTTATGTGTATTTAAAGAGAGACATGAATTCAGGCACCATTGGTGAAGCTTATTTACATCATCCTGCAGCTTTATGGCATCTTCTGGCGATTTAATAGCTGAGAATATTTTTAAGTCATCTGCATAAAGAAAACACTTTGCAAACGAAAAACAACTGCTGATGTCATTAATAAATAATATAAATAAAAGTGGGCCTAGGTTACTTCCCTGTGGAACGCCAGAAGTCGCAACAAAAGGAGTAGGCATTTCCCCATCAATGGTAACAACGCAGTATCTATTACTTAAATAGGAACGTATCCACAAAAGAAACGTTGAATGAAAACCGAGACAGCTTAATTTTTTTATCAGAACTGTGTGAGGAACTCTATCAAAAGCTTTGGAAAAGTCAATGTAAATGCAATCAACCTGTAGTCCAGCAGAGAAAGACTCTACACAGTATTCGTTAAAAACAGCAAGATTTGAAACCGTGGACCTATCAGCAAAAACCCGTGCTGGTGGGGGGATATAAGGGATTTAACAGCAAAACTCAACTTGGCGTTCACAGCATGATCAAAAAAATTTTAGAGATTGTGGATAGCTTGGATATGGTCTATAGTTACGCACATCATTCTTATTTCCACATTTGAAAACGGGCGTAATCGAGGTGAGATTCTAATCATCGATGAACATCCCAGATGATAATGATTTATTGAAAATCAGACTCAACGGATAGACCAAGGCTGTACAATTTTTTTTACAAGACAGAAGAAAACCCATCAACGTCAGTTTGGGATGAGGATTTAAGTATAATAATAGCTTTATTAACAGCCTCACAGGAGAGATTAAGCGTACAGAAGTTCAGGATACTAACGGCATCCAATGAAAAATCAAACGCTTTATTATTATCATGCTGAGAAAAATTTGACTTAAAAACTCAGCAAATAAGTTCGCTGCCTCACTTAGAGATCGCGCAGGCTGATCATCAAGGAAAACTCCAGAGGGTACATTGGAGCCACTTTTTTTGACTTTATATAGTTGCAAAAAGTTTTAGGATTCGATTTAATATTCGACTCAATAATTTGAATATAGTTATTGTAGAGAAACTTATCTAAATTATGAATATCTTTAAACAGTGCTTGTACTTAGTAAAGAACTAGCCTTTACCCGCGGCCCCGTCCGCAAGGAGAAAATGAAATATGTGGGCTATTCACGTTAGCCTGCTTATAAATTATCTGTTTAAAATTTTTTGTCTGTGTAATGCATTTTATTTTTGTAATTGAGTAAAAAAAAGAACTTTATGAGCTGATAACCTGATAGGATCCCAAAATGATAACGAAATTATCCAGAAAAAAGCCACGAAATGACCCCGACGCTATCGCGGACGGATCCCGAAAACCATCCAGAAACGCCCCGGAAGTGTTTCCAAAAGTTCCCGAAGTAGTCCCAAAAAACCCGAAATGACAACGACACGATTCTAGACTTATCCAGATAACCACACAGAAATGATGCCTGAAGGGTACAAAATTGATCCCGAAATAGTCCCGAAAAAGTTCCGAAATTACCCTGACGGGCTCCCGGACGGATCTCAGAAACCATCCAGAAAATATCCAGGAAGGGTCCCTAAATTATCCCGACTAACTCCAGAAAAAGTTCCGAAATGGCTCCGAGGGATCCACGATGGATCGCGAAAACCATACAGAAATGATTCCGGAAGGATTCCAAAATGATCCGAATAGTCCCGGAATTGACCCAGATGGGATCCCGCACAGATCAGAAATGATCCCGGAAGGGTGCAAAAACTATCCCCGGAAAAGTAACAAAAATCCCGAAATGGCTCCTACGCATCCCGGACGGATCCAGAAATGATCTCGGAAGGGTCCCCCAAATGATCCCAAAATGGTCCCGAAATGACCCTGATGGATCCGGCAACCATCAAGAAATTATGCCGAAAGGGTCCCAAAATGATCCCGAAATAATACAGAAAAAGTCACGACACGACCCCTAGAGGATCCCCAAATGATCCCGTATTAGCCCCGAAAAGGTCCCGAAATAACCCGACGGGATCCCGGACAAATCCCGAAAACCATCCAGAAATGATGCCGGAAAGGTCCTCAAATGATCACTAATAGTCCAGAAATGACCCTTAAGGGGTCATGACGGATCCCATAAACATCCAGAAATGATGCCGAAAGGCCCGCAAATGATCCCGTATTAGTCGAGAAAAAGTCCCGAAATGAACCCGACCGGATGCCGGACGAATCCCAAAAACCAGCCAGAAATGATGCCGGAAGGGACACCAATGATCCCAAAAAAGTCCCGCAATAATTCCGAAGGGATCCTGAGCGGATACCGAAACCATCCAGAAGTGATGCCGAAAAGGTCCTCAAATGATCACCTAATAGTCCCAAAATGACCCTGACGGCATCCCGGACAGATCCTGAAATCCATCCAGAATGATCTTGGAGGGTCCCAAAATTATCCCGAAATAGTCTGGGAAAAGTCCAGAAATTACCCTGACGGATACCGGACGAATCCTGAAAACCAATCTTAAATGATGCCGAAAAGTCCCGAAATTACCCTGATGGGACCCGGAAAGGATCCCGAAAACTAACCAGAAATGATGCCGGAAAGGTCCTCAAATGATCTCCCAATAGTTCCGAAAATACCCTGACGGGATCCCGAACGGATCCCGACAACTATCCAGAAATGATACCGAAAGGGCCCGCAACGATCCCGTATTAGTCGAGAAAAAGTCCCGAAATGACCCCGACGGGATGCCGGACGAATCCCAAAAACGCATCCAGAATGATTTGGAAGGGACCGCAATGATCCCGAAAAAGTCCCGCAATTATTCCGACGGGAATCTGAACGGATACCGAAACCATCCAGAAGTGATGCCGGAACGGTCCTCAAATGCTCACCTAATAGTCCCAAAATGACCCTGAGGGCATCCCGGACAAATCCCGAAATCCATCCAGAAATGATCTTGGGAAGGGTCCCAAAATGATCCCGAAATAGTCTCGGAAAAGTCCAGAAATTACCCTGACGGGTTCCCGACGAATCCTGAAAGCCATCCTTAATGATCCCGAAAAGCCCCGAATGACCCTGACGGGATCCCGAAAGGATTCCAAAAACTATCCAGAAATCATGCCGGAAAGGTCCTCAAATGATCCCCTAATAGTCCCGAAATGACCGTGACGGGATCCCGAACGGATCCCGACAACTATCCAGAAATTATGCGGAAAGGGTCCGCAAATGATCCCGTATTAGTCGAGAAAAGTCCGAAATGACCCCGACGATATCCCGGACGGATCCCGAAATTCGGATCAAGAAATTATGCCGGAAGGGTCCCCAAATGATCCCGAATAAAACAGAAAAAGTCACGAAACGACCCCTAGAGGATCCCCAAATGATCCCGTATTAGCCCAAAAAATCCCAAAATGACCCTGACGGATCCCGAAAGGATTCCGAAAACAATACAGAAATGATGCCGGAAAGGTCCTCAAATGATCCCCTAATAGTCCCGAAATGACCGTGACGGATCCCGACAACTATCCAGAAATGATGCCGAAAGAGTCCGCAAATGATCCCGTATTAGTCGAAAAAAGTCCCGAAAGGACCACGACGGGATCCCGGACGAATCCCCAAACCATCCAGAAATGATGCCGGTAGGTATCCAAATGATCCCGAAATAGTCCCGAAATGACCTCGTCGGCATCCCGGACGGATCCCGAAAATTATCCAGAAATGATGCCGGAAAGGTTCCCAAATGATCCCCTAATAGTCCGAAATTACCCTAATGGATCCCGGACGGATCCCGAAAACCATCCAGAAATGATGCCGAAAGGGTTCCCAAATGATCCCGTATTAGTCGCGAAAAAGTCCCGAAATGACCCCGACGGGATCCCGGACGGATCCCGAAAACCATCCAGAAATGATGCCGAAAGGGTTCCCAAATGATCCCGTATTAGTCGCGAAAAAGTCCCGAAATGACCCCGACGGATCCGGACGGATCCCGAAACCATCCAGAAATGAGCCGGATGAGCCCCAAAATGATCCCGAAAAAGTCCCAAATGACCCCGACGAGATCCCGGACGATCCCGAAAACCATCCAGAAATGATGCCGGAAGAGCCCCCAAATGATCCCGAAAAAGTCCCAAATGACCCCGACGATATCCCGGACGGATCCCGAAAACCATCCAGAAATGATGCCGAAGAGCCCTCAATGATCCCGAAAAAGTCCCCATATGAACCCGACGAGATCCCGCACGGATCCCGAAAACCATCCAGAAATGATGCCGGAAGGGTCCCCAAATGATCGCGAAATAGTCCGAATGATTCCGGAATAGTCCCGAAAATGTTCCAAAATAACCCCGACGGATCCGGTCGGATCCGCGTAAACTATACAGATGATGATCCCGGAAGGTCCCAAAATGATCCCGAAATAGTCCCGAAAAGTCCCGAAATTAACCCGCGCGTAATCCCGGACCGATCCCGAAAACCATCCAGAAATGATCCCGGAAGGGTCCTCGATATGGACCCTTCGGGATTACAAATATGTGAAGCTAATTATAAAACCATGTTAATAAGCAGCAGGCGCATTGGAGCGAATAAAAGTTAGATAGAAACATACAGGTAAAGCTAATAAAAGCGTGCTAATAAAAACAATTGATGGAGGGCGGATGGCGGGAGTAGAGGAGAGGACCACTGATCGTTCCTCCAAAATTGTCTAGATCTCGTGTTCTGTATGTACCAGATACCAAAAACTATTGATTTAGGAGAAAATTTAGATTGAGTTATAACATTTTTATGGATTTTACACCAGAGGGGAGATAAAGGGGGGCGGGCGGAGGGTGTCACTGCTTACTTTGTAAGCCCTCGACTTATTTGACCCCTTGAGTCTGTGATATTGGTGAAGGCCAGTATACGTAAAGTTATAATGTGTAAAAATTATGAAAAATAATTTCTCGAAGGGTCGTGGGACCCCCACCCCTCTTTCCATGTTCGAAAAAAATTTCGCCCGTAGACTACTGTCTGTGTCCCAAATTCATCAAAAATCCGTGTAGCCATTCTGGCGTGATTCAGTCGCAAAGACGAAAAATATAATAATTAAATTATAACTGTTCCTAGGGGGCGGGGACCACGCCCCTTTTGAAAAATATATAGCTAGTAGATCCTTCTAGACTATTGGCTATATGTGTGCAAATTTCATCCAAATCGGTCCAGCCGTTCTTGCGTTATTGAGTCACAAAGACAAACGTCTGGACAAACATCCAAACATCCAAACATCCAAACATCCAAACATCCAAACATCCAAACATCCAAACTCTAAACATCCAAACATCCAAACATCCAAACATCTTAACATCCAAACTTCCCATTTATAATATATATTAGATATTAGATATATGATTCTTTGAGCGTTGAAGTTACGCATGTATTTATTTTATTATTTTATTCGTAAGCATTCCAGCGCTAGTGGTCCCGTGAATGAGAGTGCTGACTCCAAATATTATTTCCTTGTACACGTATTTTCCTCAGTATCCGTCTCCTGGGAGCAGTTGGGTAACACGGTGCATTACATATACAAAGCGTCATGTGCTACATAACTTAACAGCTGTTATATGTAAATTTTACTGTTCGTCTACCTTCCTGTTAATATTTTCTACGTTTTTGGCACATCCTGAACGTCCCATCTCGTTTCTTACCTAATAAATTTCACGCGATGTAGGTCTTCATCCCATAGCGTTTTTCTTACCAGCGCCAAAGGGTCGTGGGGTTGTTATGGTGATCACTTGCACGGTTGGTTACTTGCCATGCTATTTCTACCTTAATGACGACGTCAACGATTGCACTTGGAGTGTATTTTACAGATCTAAAAGCTATTCTGCCTAGGAGATAGCTGTTGTATTTCACAATCGTCAGGGAATGATCAGTTAATTAGGGATATGTTATACATATCATCATAGGACATTTTGGCGCATAGGAGCCCTTGAACTAATATACATTTTTGATGTGCAAATATCTTTGCTCCCGGAATCCAGAATGTAACCGCAAGTGCAGTTGTTCTTGTTTTTGTAGCGATAAGGTTGCTCCCCGAAGGCTTTGGGGAGTGTTATCGATGTGATGGTCCTTTGCCGGATACAGATCCGGCACGCTCCGGTACCACAGCACCATTAAGGTGCTAGCCCGACCTTCTCGGGAACGATTTATGTGGCCACATTAAACCTTCAGGCCATCACCTCCCTCCCCACCCCCAAATTCCATGAGGTGCTTGGGGTCGCCAGAGCCTCGTCTGTTAGTGAAACAGGATTCGCCGCGGAGAGGTGAGACTGACAATTGGGTTTGGAGAAGCTATATATTGCGCTGGCGACCTGAAGGGTTGCGCTATACAGCCACTTGAATCTGGTATTTTAGTCGCTTCTTACGACAGGCATCCTACCGCGGGTCTATTCTGACCCTCTAACCCGCTGACGCAAGTGCAGTCTTTAGCAGTGGTATGCTATATGGGGTAATGCAGAAAGTAAGCGTAAGTTAAAGTGCAGGGGACTGTAGCGTAATGTCGGAAAATGTACGTGAGTGAAATAAGACTGCAAATAAAGATATTGAAACTGACGAAGACAGAAAACCAAATCGCTGATATATATAAAAACGAAAAAGTAAAACGACTAGTGCTCGCAATGGAGCCAGATCGACAATTTCTCGATGGTCAGCCAATCACTGTCGATTATGTTACAACAATGTACGCTCAGCCCAGAAGAGTCGCAATCATAAACTTTTAGAAACTTCATTCAGATCAAAACAACGGGAACATAGACGCAGTAACAACAAAAAGCCTTTAAAAAATGAGATGTAAGTAACGCCAGCCTGAAGCAATGCGAAAGACGTCCCAATGGTTGGCGGCGGTTTCAAAAGTGGTGGTTTTTAGTTCACGGACACACGGTTGCTGCATGGAAAGCAATTATGGTGCATTAGGTATTTTCCATCTAATCACGCAAAAAACAAACGATACAAAATAAAAGAAGTAAAAGTAAACAAGATGGAATAGAATAAGGGGACAAAAGGACAGTTGTCGATGCTGTCATTGGGGATTTCTCCAAAAGTGGTAAACTGGAAATTTAATACTGCTGTAAGGCGTTAGTCGCCTATGCTTCCCTAGTTTACTGGCAGAAAGCCACGCAACAGCAAAAACTAAGCCAACTGCATCGACTAGTTTGCATTGGCATAACAAGTCCGCTGCTGATGCACTTATTTTATTCTGATAGAGAAAGAGGCAACACTAGGCGCACTACGCCTTCAAATATTTTGGAGTTGAACCCAGGAAATATGATAGGGATATGTTGTGGCTCGATCTGCCGTTCTTCATAAAGATACGTGCAATCTACTCATCATGCAAATGATTGCGTTGAACGCATCTATATGAAAATTTTGATTGTGAGGCGCCCATTAGCTTCTAGTTCCAATATGTGACGGTCTACTCAACTCCAAAAATATAGCATAGACCACGTTTACACATGCCTTAGTCTACAATAAATCGTCAATAGATAAGCTAAGCATTTAAATATGTTCCATCCCTAGGAAAACAGATCATTTTCTGTAAAGTTTTTACGTTTCTCTTTTATTTTGTGCTTCCAATTGGAGACGACACTCTACAGTTGGAACTTTTTCTATGAAAAAAAACCGCATCTCTAAATTTTTTCATAATTACCGATTATAATAATAAGTGTTATTTATCTAGATATCTCACACTACAAGTGGGCTAACCAACTTAATTATTAACCCATCGAAACCACCCCTCCCACACCACAAGCAGGCAAACCCCCTAACCTTGGGTGCAGCGAGTTTAGTCGCATATATTTTCTTGAAATAAGTCTTATTTTTCTTATTACATAAACACATTTATTATGAAAACAAGTAAGGAAGACTAAGTTCGGGTATAACCGAACAGTATGTAATGTGAGATGCTGATAGCTAAGGAGACAAAATAAGGGAAAATCACCATGTAGGAAAATGAACCTAGGTAACCTGGAATATGTTGTGTGACATGTGTATCAAATGGAAGAGTATTTTAAGAGGGAGTGGGCCATAGTTCTATAGGTGGACGCCATTTAGGGATATTGCCATAAAGGTGGACCAGGGATGACTCTAGAATTTGTTTGTACGATATGGGTATCAAATGAAAGGTGTTATGAGTATTTTAAAAGGGAGTGGGCCTTAGTTCTATAGGTGGACGCCTTTTCCAGATATAGCATAAAGGTGGACCAGGGGTGACTCTAGAATTTGGTTGTACGATATGGTATCACATGAAGGTGTTAATGAGTATTTTAAAAGGGAGTGGGCCTGGGTTCTATAGGTGGACGCCTTTTCGAGATATCGCCATAAAGGTGGACCAGGGGTGACTCTAGATTTGTTTGTACGATATGGGTATCAAATGAAGGTGTTAATGGAGTATTTTAAGAGGAGTGGGCTTAGTTCATAGGTGGACGCCTTTTCCAGATATCGCATAAAGGGGACCAGGACCTTTTGAGATATCGCTATAAAGTGGACCAGGGGCGACTCTAGAATTGTTTGTACGATATGGGTATCAAACGAAAGGTGTTAATGAGAATTTTAAAAGGGAGTGGGACTTAGTTCTATAGGTGGCCGCCTTTTTCGAGATATCGCTATAAAGGTGGACCAGGGGTGACTCTAGAATTTGTTTTACGATATGGGTATCAAATGAAAGGTGTTAATGAGTATTTTAAAAGGGAGTGGGCCTTAGTTCTATGGTGGACGCCTTTCGAGATATCGCCATAAAGGTGGACCAGGGGTGACTCTAGAATTTGTTTGTACGATATGAGTATCAAATGAAAGGTGTTAACGAGTATTTTAAAAGGGAGTGGGCCTTAGTTCTATAGGTGGACGCCTTTCGAGATATCGTCTACAAAGGTAGACCAGGGGTTGGTTCTAGAATGCGTTTGTACAATATGGGTATCAAACGAAAGGTGTTAATGAGTATTTTAAAAGGTAGTGGGCCTTAGTTCTATAGGTGGACGCCTTTTCGAGATATCGTTATAAGGTGGGTGGACCAGGGTTGACTCTAGAATGCTTTTGTACAATATGGGTATCAAACTAAAGGAGTTAATGAGTACTTTTAAAAGGGAGTGGGGCTCTAGTTCTATGGGTGACGCCTTTCGAGATATCGCCATAAACTGTGGGCCAGGGGTGACTCTAGAATTTGTTGGTACGATATGGGTATCAAAAGAAGGTGTTAATGAGTATTTTAAAAGGGAGTGGGCCTTAGTTCTATAGGTGGACGCCTTTTCGAGATATCGCTATAAAGGTGGACCAGGGGTGACTCTAGAATTTGTGTGTACGATATGGGTATCAAATGAAAGGTGATAATGAGTATTTTAAAAGGGAGTGGGCCTTAGTTCTATGGGTGGACGCCTTTCGAGATATCGCCATAAAGGTGACCAGGGGTGACTCTAGAATTTGTTTGTACGATATGAGTATCGAATGAAAGGTGTTAATGAGTATTTTAAATGGGAGTGGGCCTTAGTTCTATAGGTGGACGCCTTTCGAGATATCGTATAAAGGTAGACCAGGGTTGGTTCTAGAATGCGTTTGTACAATATGGGTATCAAACGAAAGGTGTTAATGAGTATTTTAAATGGGAGTCGCCCTTAGTTCAATATGTGGCCGCCTTTTGAGATATCGCCATAAAGGTGGACCAGGGGTGACTCTAGAATTTGTTTTTACGATATGGGTATCAAATGAAAGGTGTTAATGAGTATTTTAAAAGGGAGTGGGCCTTAGTTCTATGGGTGGACGCCTTTTCGAGATATCGCCATAAAGGTGGACCAGGGGTGACTCTAGAATGTGTTTGTACGATATGGGTATCAAATGAAAGGTATTAATGGGGGTTCTAAAGGGAGTGGGCCTTAGTTCTATAGGTGGACGGGGTTTCGAGATATCGCCATAAAGGTTGACCAGGGGTGATTCTAGAATTTGTCTGTACGATATGGGCATCAAATGAAAGGTGTTAATGAGTATTTTAAATGGGAGTGGGTCTTAGTTCTATAGGTGGACGCCTTTTCGAGATATCGCCATAAAGGTGGACCAGGGTGACTCTAGAATATGTTTGTACGATATGAGTATCAAATTAAAAGTATTAATGGGGGTTTAAAAGGGGTAGACCTTAGTTTTATATGTGAAGGCGTTTTCGAGATATCGACCAAAATGTGGGCCAGGGTGACCAGAACATCATCTGTCGGGTACCACTAATTTATTTATATATGTAATACAACGAACAGTACTCCTGCCAAGATTCCAAGGGCTTTTGATTTCGCCCTGCTGGATTTTTCATTTTCTTCTACTTAATATGGTAGGTGTCACACCCATTTTACAAAGTTTTTTTCTAAAGTTTATATTTTGCGTCAATAAACCAATCCAATTACCATGTTTCATCCCTTTTTTCGTATCTGGTATAAGATATTGGCATTTTTTCGTTTTTCGTTATCGAAAACGTGTGCGTGGTCATAGTCGGATTTCGGCCACTTTTTTATACCAATACAAAGTGAGTTGAGATAAGTACGTGAACTAAGTTTAGTAAAGATATATCGATTTTTGCTCAAGTTATCGTTTAACGCCCGAGCAGAAGGACTGACGGTCGACTGCGTATAAAAACTGGGCGTGGCTTCAACCGATTACGCCCTTTTTCACAGAAAACAGTTATCGTCCTAAGATCTATACCCCTACTAAAGTTCACAAGGATGGTAAATTTTTGTTCGATTTTGCAAATTTTTATTAAGCATACATATAGTAATAGAAGTAATGTTCCTGCAAATTTCATATGATATCTTCAACGACTGCCAATTACAGCTTGCAAAACTTTAAATTACCTTATTTTAAAAGTGGGCGGTGCCCAAAATTTTACTAATTTTCTATTCTGCGTCATAAGTTCAACTCACCTACCAAGTTTCGTCGCTTTATCCGTCTTTGGTAATGAATTATTGCACTTTTTCGGTTTTTCGAAATTTTCGATATCGAAAAAGTGGGCGCGGTTATAGTCGGATATTGTTTATTTTAAATAGCGATCTGAGATGAGTGCCCAGGAACCTAAGTACCAAATTTCATCAAAATACCTCAAAATTTACTCAATTTAACGTGCTAAAGACGGACGGACATGGCCCAATCAAATTTTTTTTCGAGACTGATGATTTTGTATATGGAAGTCTATATCCATCTCGATTCCTTTATACCTGTACAACCAACCGTTATCCAATCAAAGTTAATATACTCTGTGAGCTCTGTTCAACTGAGTATAATGAATGAGTCTGACTGACTACCAGTTAGTTTATCTTTATAAATGGAAAATCAAAGTTTACAACAACAACAAAAAACCATTGTAACAACTCATCAACACAACAATTTATAAAAAATAATAGCAATAACAATAATAATATTAACAAATTAATTTTAAATGTCGATGCATGGCCTTCAACGTCCTTGACGTTGTATTTTGACGCAGATGTGTCGATGATGTCTTTCTGTTTTTGTTGTAGCTGCGACAACGATGATTGCTTGTTGCGGATTTGACGCGTGATGAAATGTGTTGTTATTTCGTAGTTGTTGCAGGTGCTGTTGCTTTGCAAAAGAAAAAAAGCAACAAATTTACGACAGGTGTATGAGAGATGATTTGCTGCCACAGTTTGTTGTGTCTGAAGCGGTTGCTCTGTGTTAGCATAGGCATTGCTGTTGTTGTTTTTTGCTCTATACAAATTACTAACGTATTTATTAATTTACGTTTTGTTGCGCTTTGTTTGCGTTGCATTGAATGCGGGTACTTCGTTTTTTACCTTCTCTTTTCTATAAATGCACATAATTATTACAATTTTTTTTCTGCTAATTATAATTATAGCGTATCACGTTTTTTGTGAATGTAAATTATGAAATTCCTTTCAGTTTGCGTATTTTGTACTTTATTCTTATAAATTTCAGGAATATGACTAAGCTTAGTTAGCAGCATACCTAGGAAATGTAAAGAATAAAAGTATTTGAAATTTAAAATTGAATTTGATTATCTAGTTTAGCTCTAAACGTTGACAAGATAATTTCCTTAAAGGCAAACTTCTTCAGAATTCCACATAGCTCTCCATGTACCTCTAGTATTCGAACTCATAGAATAGCTCACAATTAGCTTTGTAAATGACTACCGCCTTCTGTGAAGAACGAATGAATAGCCAATAACGCTAATAGAACCAATTTTCTGCCAATCGCTTTGCATTTCGAAAACTTCGCCGTTATTTGTACACATTGAAGATCCACATCATCCACATATCAACAGGTGGTTTACCTTTTCGTTTTCATAGAAATAATATTATTTTTTTTGGTAGTAAAGTTCATTGGCCTCGATTTGAAAAGTCATCAATTGATAAACTCTTCCTTATTCGTTGTTTTCAAACAAATTTATTATTGGTGCATAATTATCCGAATAATAATATTCTCACAGATATATTTAGTTCGTTCTAAAAAAAATTTAAAGTTTAGATTTATAAACAAATGTTTGTGTGTGTATATATTACATAGGTGTTCGAAGTTCTCAACCGATTTTGACGAAATTCTATTTAAGGCTACATAACATTTTGAAAGTGTGTGCGGGATTTCGTTCCAAGGCTTTTACATATTGTAAGGAATTTTTGGAAACTCCAGATAATTATACACCTTCTGCTACCGTTCGGACCGCTGAACTGTCGAATAGATAACTCCAATATTCAGTATTGCAAAATGGTCTTTATTTAGACTACTTGGGAGTAGTACTTCACTAAATAGCGTGTGTTTAAATCAAACTGATTTCTGATTCCTCAGCTTGCGCTGCTTTTATACTTTGGTTACTTCGTTCGCCCATCTCTCCTAATATCTAGACGTTTCACGAATATCCCTTTTAGAACAGTTCTATCTCATGCTCGTTAATTAGCTTTATACATGTATCTTTGTAGCTTATGCTTTGTTGCTATCTACGTGTGCGAAATATACGCTTCGCTTCAAGCTGCTGGTTATGTGCGTGAAATATTCTCTCTTGCCCTTCTATGTATATGTGTATATGGTGTTTTGCTATGATGTGTTCATGTACATAAGTGTGACTGCTTGTTTTTAAAGTGTACATGTACATAAGTGTGGCTGCTTGCTTTATGTTGTTGTGCATTTATTTAGCAGCAGCATAGTGATGTATAGAACTCCTAATATTCGCCACAATATATAAGAGAATTGGGCGAGGAACTTGATGAGGGGGTGGAGGAATGATATGAATATAAAGGTTAGGATGGGTTGAACTGACCGGTCAATAAAAACCTCACATAGACTGAATGTGTCTTAGTGTTACCAGACTTTTGTTTGACAACCAAACGGAAGAGCCCAAATCAGGTACCGAGGACTTAAATATGGAATTACTACGTCCTCTGGAAAATACTAGAATTTTTCTAGGACCTAGCTTAATTGCTGCCTCGAGATCTGGCAACTTTGACCGCTCTTAATAGCTGGAGCCTTGATCTGGCGATCGAAGGGTCGCACTTCCTACATCTGCTGTTACTGACGAGGCCTAATTTATAAGCATGTGACGCCAAAAGGTGGTGTCCAGTTAGTATATCCATCGTGAGCCTTAAGTCTTCTCTCTTCAGAGATTGAACAACTTTGTGAGTCTGGTATCGTTGGATTTGTGTATGTCCACGCGGAAAGAAAGGAGTAATAGAAGAAAGTTTGAAGAAGATGGGCCTTACAAAATACTACACATTTTCAAATGGAAGACTCTCCACCAGAAATTGGGACAGGATTTTGTAAGAAGGGGGCTAGGTTTTCCATATTATATTATGGACCCTCCAAGAGGAAAGTATTGATAGTTACTAATTGTTTTTTTACTGAGGTTTTTGGCTAGATATTGTATAGTTTTTGTAGCTTGGCCCAATCAGAAAGTGTAGCTGGTGTGCTAATGTGATATGAATTTCAGTGTCAGTATATCGTAGGCACAATATTAGTCGAAAGTACAGGGTTCTTAGTTCCAATGATGTAATGGCTGGGGTCTTTACATACCAGTACTTCTCCTGCTTTGGTTAGGTGCGAAGATGGACTGTGTCGTTTGGATAAATGAGCCGTGCATTTAACTCAAAAGCCGCATCATATAAGAGTAAGGCATATGTTTGAAATAGAAATGGATGATGGGTCGCGATCTTTGTCATGTTGAAATTATGTAGGGAGGTATTCTTTGAATCTGACATATATTCTCTCCAAAAAATAATAAAACGACCAAGAAAACATGATTAGGGATAGCAAAACGGAGAAATGTGGAGTAAAGGATGGAAAGGAAAAAGGCATAAATACAGCGCAGAACTAAGATGTGATATACGCAGAGAGTAGGAGAAGTGTCTTGAGATGACAAGGTGATGTGATTTGGTCATACTGTTAAAGCGATCAATGACTGATATGATCAGATTTTTTGTTAAATAGAACCAATGGCGGCTCATCGAGAGCTGTATTGCATATCGCCAAAGAGGAACCGTTAAAGTATAACACGGGACTTAAAGCCGCACATATTTAATACACTGCTGTATAGTGCAGTCGTAGCACCAATATAATATACGATTTGAAGGCTTTAAAAAGGGGATAAGAGGAGGTGTGCTCCAATAACTTAAACTGGTTTACTTCTCTCTACATCCACCGAAGCTCCTTTATCTGTCCGGATTTCTTCGACAATCAAGCAATGATAGAGTTATTTCAGGGCAGGAACATTTCACAGAAGGTAGCAATCGAATACGCTTAAGACACTGTCCTCATTGTTCACTACTTTAGTGATGTGGATCCTTGGCAACAGCATTATACCTAGAATCTGTGTCTGTTGACGACATAGCAAAAAAAGGTCACAGTTCAAAGCTTAGAAGCATGCCACCTCTATTGATATATGTATGCACTAGATAAGGTATCGATGTTACCGAAAACCACTAATAGATACACGTGTGACACGTCCAGTGCAGACTCCCTATTATGAGAACCGACCGATGCTTCTAAAAAATCTAAGTCGCCATCAAAACTCCATCAAAGCAGAGCTAAATATAGATAAGGTTGTGGAGGTTTTGCGCTCTAAAAGACAGACAAACTGGATAAAGTCCATTGCACTTCCCAAAAATGATGCTGAGCTTTAGAGGCACAGTGCTTCTAGGATGTGATAAATTGTGTGATATCATATCATATTTTAGATATTAGATCTCTGATTTGATGGCAATCGTTGTTGTTTGAGATATTATACCATAAAAGAGGCAGCGTATATGTATGACGTAACAAACATTTATTTTATACTCCTATGCCAATTTTTTTTTGCAAATTGTGCAATATGGTATGTGGTTTGACGTTCTCAGATCTTATGTGCATTTTAATCGTCGACTATGTGCAATATCACCTTATCTATGCTAACGACTAAAATATGCTTAGTCTCGGAATTCGGTTCAATACATTATTTCATCGCTTATAAAACGCGGCCGCCGTAGTGTGATGGTAGCGTGCGCCGCCAGTCACACCGAAGATCCTGGGTTCACGCCATGGGTGAAAGAAACATCAAAATTCTTTAGAATAAAATTGTTCTTAGGTGGTCGCCCCTCGGCAGTATTTGGCAAGCACTCGAGGGAATTCCTGCCATCAAAAGCTCTCAGTGAAAAACTCATCTGCCTTGCAGTTGTCGTTCGAAGTCGACATAAAACAAGTAGGTCCTGTCTGGCCAATTTGTAAGAAAAATTGAAAGGAGCACGACGGAAATTGGAAGAGAATCTCGGCCTAAAATCTTTTCGGAGTTTATCGCGTCTTAAATTTTTTTATTTAAAAATGTCCTACTGCAAGGTAAAGTTAGTACATTTGAAGCTGAGTTGAGTTAAGATATATGCAAACATTTAGATACCATATTAATACGTATTCTGCCTTTTTGAAATATCCAGTTTCTACAAAAGAATATCATCTTAAACAAAACAAAATTATTTCATTGTTTTGATGCCACTGTGGTGTGGTAGTAGCGTGCTCCGCCTAACACACGAATGTTCTGGTTTCCAAGCCC
Source organism: Eurosta solidaginis (assembly GCA_029619165.1). NCBI lineage: Eukaryota > Metazoa > Arthropoda > Insecta > Diptera > Tephritidae > Eurosta > Eurosta solidaginis. The sequence goes on from JARSSU010025488.1 coordinate 59,401, forward strand.
GCCATAGCACATTAAAAAATTACAAACAAGTCAAGGAGGTCGGCCTGTATCTCTTGGGAGCTAATCGCGCCAGTACCTATTTTTATTTGTTAATATGTATATATATATATGAAAATTACTATGAGCTAAAGTTTTTGGGTAGCTCTTTTGTTTAAAAAAATCCCATGTTTAGCCAATTTCTGTGACTAACTGCAAACGTATTTTACTGTTTATTTTCGATTCCGGGTTCTAGTCTTTGATATTAAGTAATGGCGCCATTTAAGGAAATAATCACGCATTACAAATGAGCGTGACAAATTTTTTTTTATTTGTTTGATGTTTTTCTACCAAGTTTTGCCAATCAGTTATCTAATAGCAGTTTTTGTGAGTCTCATCAATTCTATAGTGGAAATCTGCCAGTCTGTATTGTGTTGTATTGAATTCTAGAAAAATTTATGACTAGTTAATTCTACTTTTGTGTGCTTTCTATTGTAATAAAAATAAAGAAACTATTAATATTTCTTAAAAAAATATATTTTAAACGGAAGGCTTACAAACATAACAGAAAAATCTTAGGTTTTAGTTAGTTTCTATTGTTTAAATTTACAATCAGCTTCTTGTATTCTTTCATGCGAAGAATTACGAAAGACTTAAGAAACGAACTTGACATTGTGAAGTGTTTACATAAATTACAGACATTACATAGAAAGTGAGATTAATCAAAGGAAGTGGGTAAGATGTAAAAATGAAAGTGAAACATACAACAACAATTGTAGTAGTAAAAAACCAGTTAAGTATTTGTAAATTACAGAAGTATTTTATAAATAAATGATTTAAAGTTATATTGACCTATTGTAGATAGGTGATTGGCTTTAACCAAGACTGCTTAACAGTGAGCTGCTAAGAAGCTCTTTTTTGTCTACCGAAAGTGTAATATATGCTTCAAGCAACCAAAGTTGCTGATGAAGTTCAACATATTTTGAATCTCGTCGATTTCGGACAACCTCCACATATATTCCTGAGAGAAAAGGGTGTTAAGTATTTATAAGAATGACAAGTGTCTCATCTATAGAATCGACCGATGCTCATCAGCTAGCTAAGCAGGAGGAGTGACAAAGAGTCAAGGGCCATAACTTCATTTGACATAATGACCGTCACCCCAGCGGGTTAGGGGGCTTAGAATATACCCGCGGAAAGTATGCCTGTGGTAAGAGGAGACTAAACTACTAAAACTTATTCCAGGGGTTATGTAGCGCAACCCTTTCAAGGGGTTGTTAGTGCAATTTAAGCTTCTCCAATCAAATTGTCAACCTCACCTACCCGTGGCGAATCCTGTTTCTTTAAAAAGCCGAAGCTCTGGCGAGGTGGTCGGGCTAGTACCTTAATGGTGCTTGTTACCGGAACGTTCCGGATCTGAATCCGGCAAAGGACCACCAACATTGATAATACTCCCCAAGGCCTTCGGGGAGTGTCCTTATCACTACAAAAACAACAACCACATTATGACCGTTTCAAAAATCCCACAGCGTTAAAGTGGTCATAACATCGATTTTCAAATTCTGTTCTTTGATATGGTCAACTCATATTTTCTTAAGTGGGCATAAGGTCAACTATTTTGTTTCACACCTACACGTATTACTTAACAGGTGGTGAGTTTACGGTTATTTTTGATATTTTCGTTATATTTTTCGGAAAAATGCAACGCTGCTTTGCTGTATTTTTGTTCCATTTCAGTTAAAACTCGGATAAAATACCTGTGCGGTGAGAACTTTTTTCTGTAATTGTCTCCATATAGTAAAAGCATAGAAATTGTTATAAGGGCAATCGGAATTTTTCCAATTGGCCATAAGTTCAATTTTGAAAACGATATAAAGTAAACTCACCTAATGCCCATTAAAGTGGTCAAAGAGCCAATTGCATTAATGACCATTTGAAGTGACATCTTGCACGTTGAATTTATGTCTCACCATCGCCAATAAACTACGTAGTCTTTTTGTTTCTGTAATAGTTCGACACAGTAGAAGTTTTGGAATATGTGGTGTATATGGCAGAACGATAAACCTACTAGATGCAGACGTTATATTTCTTATGGAAGTTTATGTGGTGGACGTCGTTTTTCTGGCTTGCCCCCCCCCCCCCTCCCCATCATAGTTGGGAGTGTTTGGATAACAACACATGTTCCATAATTTCGAATTTGTTTAAGGACATAAAGTAAATTGAGCTGGAAGTGTACACACGCATGCGATAGAATGTTACATCGGTCCATGACGCCCCTCATCAGTTCATTATTCTTTGAAGGAGGCGGTTACAAATTTTTTCGTATTCTCTTTCTTTGTGGCCGCAGTGTAAGAAACTCATACTAATCACCTGCCCACACCGACATACCACCATTTGAGTAGTGCGTCACACGTAGGTAGACGTGCCAATGTATAGGAAGCACTTCGTCTTTCGTGTTATGTATAAGTATACACCGGTCATTTTGTCTTCGTGTTTCTAAGCTGCAGAATAGTTCAAGTCACAGCATTTTGCAAATGACTTCAATGAGTAGCTCTTTGCTGTTTGTGGGATTTTCAGTGCTTATTGTGTAATGTCTTTTTATCGTATCATGTCTTGTCTACTATAATGATTCCCTCTCCTCCCGCCTGCTCGGTTTGCCGTGCTAGATTTCTGATGGCTATTTAATGGATCTTAAAGCTTCTTGCGCACATGGAGTGATCCAACAAAAAACGATCATCTGAAGTCTTCACACAGCCTATGGTCTTTGATAAATTATGCTTGCAGTTGACACTCCAATGTATTAATGGTTGCATAAATGGTGTCAATTGTCTCTATGACCACTTGCAAAATTCGGTATCATACACATGTATTGACTTAATGTCATTTAAATCAAACCGAAATATATGGCCATTTAGCAAATTTCCATATTGCCCTTAGCTGACCATTTTTCCAAACTTCTACGCTGCTTGTGACACGAGCACTCTTACTTAAGAAATTCAATTTAAGTACGTAACGTAGTTATTGGTGCCGATGGGCTGCAGGACATCCAAAAATTTCAACTGCTGCATTAAGATGTCAACTTTTCAGGAAATGCGTCATTTAATGTTCCACATTGGCTCTTGTGACACTTTAAGTGGCACATTAGAGTGAGTTTACTTTTACATTAAATCGTTTTCAAAATTGAAACTTATGGCCAATTTTGGAAAAAATTACGATTGCCATCTTATAACACAATTCTATGCTTTTAACTAATTATGGAGATACAATTACAGTGAATACAAAGTTTTCTCTATCTCGCATCAGGTATGTTATTCCGAGTTTGTAAAGAACATGGACGATCACCAAATACTAACAGCAATTAGCTTGGTAGAGTGTGCTGATTTTTTTCTATCGCAAAAAATTATCACTTTACCGAAAATATGCTAAAATAATAATCCGTTAACCTCACGCCAACTGTTCAGTAATACGTCGTATTGTGATGTAAAACTAAATAATTAGTTGACATTATGCCACTTAGAATATATATGTAGTTGATCCATATCAAAGAATCAGAATTTGAAAAATTCGGAGTGTTCTATGCACCACTTTAACCGCACCCCATGTGTGGATTTGTAGAATATCGGTCGTAAATGTTTTTGTTGCTTGTATAGTTTTGTAGTGATAAGGACATCTCCCCCCGAAGTGCTCCCTTGGGGAGTATTATCTATGATGTTGGTGCGTTCCTTGTTGGCCGTGATTCAGGATGTCGGAACGTTCCCTGGTTATATTCAGATTAGCCAACATTTGAAGAGTACTATTGAGCCCGACCACAGCTTCGGCTTTTAAAGAATAACAGGATTCGTCCACGGGTAGGCGATTGTGTTGACAATTGATTGGAGACAGCCCTCTTATCATATGCACTTATACCACCTCCTAAATTTTTGAAAAGTGGTTGGCGATACATAACACCTGGGATACTAAAGTTGTTAGTAGTTTTAGTCTCCTCTACAACAGCCATGCATTTGCCTTGCGAGTATATTCTAATAAGACCCTTTCGAACACCTTCAGGGGGTGACACGTGGTACTATATATATGTCAAAAGTTAAATTATGGCCACTTTCTTCTCTTCACCTCTATTGTCACTCCTCTTATATTGCTTTATCTAGCTGACTTTTTATTTATATGTAGAATTCGGTCGATGTCTATCAGATGAGACAACTTGCTCCATTCTTATTTATAATACTTAAAACACTACTTTTTTCTCTCATGGAATTTATATGTAGGAGGTTGTTTCACGAAACGACGTCCGTATTTTAATTCAAATATAAATGTTGAATTCAGACAGCAACTGCGTTGCGGGACACAGATATATTACACTTTCGGTAGACATAGTATTTTAATAAGATCTCTTCATTAAGCAGTGCTACACAACTGGTGAGCATATTCGCTAGTCTTTTTGAGTTAAAGCCATGATCCATAATCCTGTAGTTCTGATTTCAGTAGTTTATTTTTCTTCAAATCTTCTATGGTCAATATTATTGAACTTTCTTTGCTGTTCTTCTTTAAAAATCCATTCTTCTCATTTATATTCCTATCTAATTATTTTCTTCTAGTAAAGTTTTTTTTTTTTTATTGCAATCAATACACTTGTTTTCTTTTTTGTTAAATGGTCCTTATTGTATCCGTTTTAGTTTGTCCTTGGTTTCTTCCTTTCTTGTTAAGTTCACTCTTCTTCACGTACGATTCATACTCAATATTGTTTTGATCTTTTCTTTTTTTATATTTTTAATTTTGTTTATTTTTGGAATTTATTGTTTTTTTCACCTTAAATCTTTCTTTTCTTGTTCTAATTTCTGGTATTCAATCTTTGTATTTCTTTCCAAATTTCCTTTCTTTTTGCGCAGTAGATGCATTTAATTTTTTCCTTATCATGTTTTCTCTCTTTTTATGCCATTTGTCTTCATATTTTTTCTTTTGTTTGCTGGTAATTGTCTTTGTTTATTATTTATTTTGTTTTGTCTTTTTGTTGTATGTAATTTTACCACTTTTCACAATTATTAATGGTGCTCAATGTCATATTTGTTTGTTTGTTGTATCTTAATCTTTTTGATTTTATCTCTTATTAGGATTTTTAGTCTTTCGTTTATTTTTATAATTAATTCTTCGCATTATATTCTTCTTAATTCTCTGCTTATTATTTCGCTTAATTTGTCGATGATGAAGGAATTTATACCAAGATTGAAGCTGTGTTTTGTGAGCATTGATCGTTTTGTGTTAATGAGTTTTTCGTTTTTTTGTTTTTTTATTTTTTTTTTGTTTTGAAACTAATGAGATAGAAACTAAACCTATAAACCTAAGATTTCTTTTTCTGGTTTCTTATGTTTGTTAATGTAAGATCAATTTCCCTGTTTTGTATTTTCACTTCTGTTTTATATAATATAATAAAAAATAGAAAAATTTAATAATAAAATTTAAAAAATAAAATAATAAAATAAAAATTTAAGTTATGAAAGTAATAATATTTAAATACTATTTTATAGTTTTTAAAAATGTAATATGTGCAATAAAACCCACAAGTTTTTAAAAAAATAAAAATAATAAAATATATTAGTTTTTTATGTTAGTTTTTTTAAATATAAAGTTTTAAATTAGGCTAAACAAAGTTATTTTTTTTTAATTAGATCAATATAGTTAGAGTTAAGATTATAGTTATGAGTATATAATAAGTAAGTTTGTTTTTAAAATTAATATAATAAATGAGAATAATTTTTCAAGATGCAGATATATATACAAAACACAAAATTGACATTTTTTATTTTAGCTGAGTTTCTCTAGCATCAAGATTATTAAACAAAAACGTATTTAAATAATTAATTTTAAAATATTATATAATATAAAAATATTAAAAAATTATAAATATAAAATAAATAAAATAATCTACTTTTATGAATATTCGTAAATGAAAGTTAATTGAAAAATAAAAATTAGCTATAAATTAAATTAAATAAATAGCCAAAATATTAAATTTAAAAAAAATAAAAAAAAAATAAAAAATTCTCGAGTATCAAAGAAAAATAACAAAAGTTATAATAAATTATACTTATATAAAAAATTTTAATTAAACATCAATAATAAAAAAGCAAAATAAAAGAGAAAAATACATTAAATAAAAAATAAAAAATAACTAAATATTGCAGTTCAATATAATAATAATAAAAAAAAAAAAATTAAAAAATTTAAATATTAAAGAACAACTATATCAAGTAGTTAAATAAATATAAATAATAGGTAAATTAATGAATAAAAACCTTATAGCTACAATAATAAAACAACTAATGTAAAAAAAATTTAAATGAGCAGAATGAATTTTTATTAAAATTTAATATAAATATTAAAAAGAGATCGTTGACAAAATTTTATTTTTAATATTACTTTTAAAATAAATAAAGATAAAAAAATAATAAATTTAACAAATAAGATAAAGGGGAAATAACGAAGTTATAATTAAAATCTACAAAATAAAGCACTATCATTAAAAAAGATATTAAATTCAGTTC
>JARSSU010025489.1:0-26725 GCA_029619165.1 Eurosta solidaginis
CTTATCTTTTCTTTTTTTTTTTTTTTAGATTATTTTTATCGAACGTAGCGTTTCTATATCGGGCAAAGCACCATCAACATCGGTAACACTTCACAAAAGGTTCGGGACAGGCATGCTTAACCAACGAACGAAGTCATTTCGTTTCGTTTATTAACGTTGCTTATCGTAACGAAATGATATCGGTTCGTTGGCTAAGCATGCCTGGTTCGGGAAGTGTCTTTATCGCTACAACAATAGCAACAACGGGCTATGAAATACGTTATTTGAATACAGTGAGCTCTATATAATGTGGGTTTTTCCCAACTGCGAGTCTGAGAATCAGCACGAGTTGTCACTCCGTTAACTCACAAAAAATGTTTACCAAGTGTTACGTCACTCACCCTTTTCTCTTCCCCTCTACCTTCCACTCATTATCATTCACCTCCTCTCCACAGCTTTCCTTTGCTCTCCATCATCTTCTTCTTTCGTTCTCATTTCCTCTCCTTTTCGCTCTCACTGTCTTATATAACTTTTACAAATTTCAGTATTGTATCATAAATGCATCTGAGATATCCAGTGTGAAAATTACCACTCATAGAATTTGCCACGCACCCGTTTCTCGTATCCCCTATTACAATGTTCTAACGTTAATACTTTTAAATGGTTAGAAGTCCAAGATTGTATTTTGATATTTTAAGAACGTTCTTTATTGAATCGAAAAACAAGTTTAACAATACAATTTTTTTATTTAAATATTTAAGGATACATGTAAAGCTTCATTTCCTCTTCGGTGCCCTTCCCTTTTCTTTTTCTCTGTATACGCTTTTCTTGTTTGATAACAGCTTTAACAAAATGTCCAATATATTTTGCAATAAAGAAACCACATTCAAAAACAGCCAATATTAAGGATCCCAAAATTATGGAAGTCATGTTGCCGACTGTACCTGCGTAATATATCAAAGGAAAAACAAAACTCCATTTAAGATTAAAAGTTTAAGATTACTCAAATAAAAGAAGATTTTTTAGTGCTCGCTTATAAATAGTCTACAATACTTACATAACGCTTCATACCAAGTATTGCCCAGCAAACGTTTATACTTCTTTGAATACGAGTCATCAAAAAATACACTCAGCACCGACACATCCTTCGAATGCAAGCCGATGTCTTTTAATTCACTGAAATTGAGATTATAATAAAAAGGGGTGTCAAAACTTTGGTTATCAAGTTAAAGTTGAATGATCCTTAAGTTTTAATTGAAGAAGAGTGGCATTAAATAGGAGGCCTAGTATCATAAGAAACCGAACCGGATTCAGCCCGACGAAGGACTACTCATGCTCATTATTAGCTTTTGGAAAGCACTTTTGAGGAAAAAGCTCACCATAGATTAATAGAAAATAATTATTCACAAACAACACAAGGATTATTTTTTACAATTTTATTAGGAATTATTTAGAATTCTTCAAGCTTATGAATATATTGAAGCCCCATTTACAATTGCAGATTCTATCTATGGATCTACATTTTTATAGCTACAGGATTCCATGGAATTCATGTATTAATCGGAACAACTTTTTTATTAATTTGTTTAATACGCCACTTAAATTTGAGAGCGAAGTTGGTGGAGAGTCAACGAGGCAAGCAAGTTCGAATAGGGAGAAAAGAAATGTAGGAGACTGAGGGTAAGAGAGCTCTGTTTAAGTACCTAACTGCAGCAAGAATCATCCAGCACTTGGAATCACACAGGGAAAGTAAGCGCTTCGCATAAGCCAGCGAAACCTTATTAGCAGGTCGAAGGCAGTGAACTGCTAAGAACTTTGCAAGAAGCCCTCGATACGTTTTGAAAAACAGAGAAGATTCGGTGTAATAGGCGGAGCACGCTACCACCATACCACGACAGCCAGCGTGAGAGACAATGGACGTGATAATGAATAACGCTAAAGAGAAGGATGGATAAAGTGGTTGATAGGTCTAATGGAGGCAACTAAGGCTTACTCGGAGAATTTAAAAAGAAGCAACGTTGTGGCTGACGATGCGAATCAGACACTGACTGTGGTGCTAATTGATCTTAGCAATCTTTTTGGGCTGACATCTATCGAAAAATATAGATCTGTAGGAAGGCACTTTTCAGCTCATGATCAATCAAGAACCTGAAACTTGGTCGGAAAGAAGGAGACTTACTGACAAAACAAATTTTTCATGATTTTCCTCTATTTTCTTCATTTATACTTACTCTGGCGTAGCTGTAGTCGTGAAAAGTTCTATGGGTTATGACGCCAACTGACATTCCAGATTGTATATCATTGCAGGATGGCAAGCATTCGGGACAGTAAAGTGCCTCCTCGTAATAGCGTTCTAGACCAGGAACGGCCTCGCGCTCTTTAAGTGCGTTATTCCATTTGACTGAAAATACCATTGAATAACGAACTAATAGCTGAAAATTTAATTCAGTTCAATAAAAATTAGAACTGTTTGTTTGTCTGTTTGCTCAAATTTTCATTAATCGTATTTCAAATTACTCAGTTACAAATAAATTATTTGTTATTGAATTCAGTTCATTTTAAATAAGGGCCGTGTGATTGATACGTTACTCGAAAAAATTCTTACTAATCATGTACCAAATTTCTAAATTACTTATGTTTAAATTTAGCTCAGCTCAAAGTTAAGATCGTGTGATTGATTGATTGCTTAAGAGGCTTAATAATCAAATTTCAAATTTCTCAATTACAATTTAATTACTTGTGGTTGAATAAAGCTATTTAAAATAATGGCTATGGCGATTGATTGGCTACTCAAAATTTTCATTAATCATATTTCAAATTACTCAATTAATTCGACTGCGACTGAATTAGTTTATTAGTTACTTATAATTGAATTCAGTTCATGTAAAATGAGGGTTGCTCAGTTGGGTGGTTACTCAATATTTTAATAATTATTTATCAAATTACTCAATTACAAATAATTACTTATGATTGAATTCAGTTCGCTTAAAGTTAGGACCGTGTGAATAGTTGGATACTTAAGAGTTTAAATAATCACATTTTAAATTTCTAATTAAAATTTAGTTTCTTGTGATTGAATTTAGCTCATTTAGTTAATTGTGCGATTGATTGATTACTCAAAATTTTTATCAATCGTATTTTAATTACTCAATTAATCGATTGATTATATTCTTGGTTCATTAGAAAATATGTTTACTTGAGTAACTAGTTTTTGACTATCCAAAAACCCAAGTTAATTCTTTACTCGCCCTTTTGGTTAATCACAGCTGAAATAACTAGATTTTTCGTGCGTAAAAGTGCTGAAAAAGTTTGCTTGCATTGCTTTTCAGCCCATTTTTTATATTCCCTTTTTATGCGAACGGAAATACTTACTGACTTTGAAAAACACGATTTTAGCTTAAATTTTCTGCTCACAATTATAAGATACCAGACAAACACGTGTTGAAGAGTGCAAAAAATTAGTCCTTCCTGATCGCCGCAAAAGCTCGATACAACGTAAAATGGTATACAACGGCACAGAGCCAACATGCTGCGCATACGAAAACCTGTTATGCAATCCGAGAAACTATAAGGCTTTGTACGAAAGACTCCGTTTTTAGGAAACTCATCCTAAAAAATAACAATTGCGCTATGCAAGAGAGGGGAAAACGAAAAAAAGAAATAATGCTAAAATAAAGATATTTGATAACATAAAATTTGTACTTACAGTTTGTGGACTAAATGACCGAAGTGATGGTTCTGTGCTAATCAAAAATGCTCTCAACAAAACAGAAGAACCTTCGCCACTTGATAAATATAGCTCTTGTGATTCAACGGATGATGGATCGGATATGTGTCTGAATCATGTACAATAACAATGTAGCCGTCTATATTTAATATGGACATAAACTCATCTTTATGACTTGTATTTAGGACAACTTTCAAACCCAAATCTGGACCAACGAAACGATCACGAAATCTACGTTTGGCGTAACTGCAAGTATTAAAAAACAAAGAGGTTAGTTTCAAAAAAACCAGTGATCGAAACCTAATAACTATATATAAAAAAAATCGCCAGGTAATAATGAACTTTTTATTTCGCTCGTAATTTTTCGTGTTCACGAAGTATATAATCGAACTCTGACATGTTCTCTTAAAAAATAAGCTCGATTTGGCGATATATTCTCATGTCTAATCAAGCTTGTAACTTACTAATAGCCTTTATTAAAGGCGCAACACAATCCATATGTAGTCCAACTGTCTTGAAAGACTGTACGATCGAAGCAATAAATTTCTCGTCCTCCCAGTTTGCATTTGCGTATAAAATTTTTACAAGTTGCTGACAGCTGGAAAAAAAGCAATAATTACCAATAATTTAAAGATAATGGAAAAGGTTTCATCAGAATTCCTTGGTGTTCAAAGTCTAATAAAAACATATATGTGACCCTGTCTATGAAAAGGTGGCTTATGACTCAAAAAGAAATTGCGAGAAACAGTTGTTAAAAGCTGTTTTTTTAGTCATAAGTCACCTTTTCATAGACCGGGTCACATACACTTAGTGCGATTTCCCCCCGAACATATTTAGGCCGAGCTTCTCCTTAAACTTGCTTCGTGCTTCTTCGTAATTTTTCCTACAATTGGAGGGATGGCTCCTACATGTTCTATGCCGACTCCAAACGGCAACTGTAAGGCAGATGATTTTTCGCTGAGCAGCTTCCCATGGCAAAAATGCTCTCGTAATTTCATGGGCGACCCCGTTTAGAAAAACCCTTTTTTAATTGAAGAAAACTTTTTTCTAAATTTTTGATGCTGCTTTGGCCAAGAATTGACCCCAGGGCCTTTGGTGTGATAGGCGGAGCACACTAATACCAAAATACCACACCACGTCAGTCGCAGAAAGCTGTCCATTGAATTGTCTATATATGCCGAAGGATGGCATATAAAATACTAGCTGGTAAATATTTTACGGACACCGAATGGAGTCTGAGAGTGCAATCACCGCCACGACAGCGCAATCGCAGTTTAATATAATTTCGACAAAGTTATTTTATTATAAACCGCAGGCCATTTTGGTTTCTACAACTTTGACTTTGAAGATGCCAGCTGCTGCTTAGAAGCCGGGTAAAAAGTATGAGCTGTAATTGTTCTCAGAAGCCTCCTGCTCCGTGACTGTCGTTCAGTTTGGATTGTTCACTGTAGATTAATATTGCTCTTACTAACATACATTTTCTGTCAGCTCATCTCTGAGTAAGGTCCGCGGAGAAAACAAAAATTCGTCAGACAGATGTTTTTGTTGTTGTAGCAATGCTTCGTCAGGCAGATCAAGTGTGCTTTAATACTTTCGCAACGTGAGTCGCCGTTCACTGTCTATTTCTAATATATATAATTATATTTGTAAATACTGCACAACAACAATTTCAGCAGACGATATAACATCGGACAACTACGAGCGCAGTCAGCTTAAGACGACGCTAGATAAGCTACGCGCATGCATGTGTTTAGACACAGCGAGCTACAGAAGAGCGAGAAGTCAATAAGCAACTATTCGCGTAGGCTGTTTGCGACAAGTCTATACCCTGGGAGAACATAATGGCGGGGCAACCGTTGCTGTGCAAGGAATGAGTTAATCTGTTTTATTTTAACACGTTCTAAGTGAAGTACTCGTATACATTAAATTGTGAAGTTTTACTACCATTGTAGTGCTGAATAATGAGGATTTTGTTTTACAAAGTATTGCAGTCGATTTGTTTGGCAGTTCAGTGAGCAGACATGTAACAGAAAATCATCAAGGGTTCTCAAAATTCGTAACAGCATATAGTTTTCGGGTCATTGTCCTATATGTGTTCCCTTGGTGTGGGGTTAGATACGATATATGAGCAGACAGAGAATCGCTGCATGGAGTTGTGGCAATGAAGACAATAGCCTAAGCTATATAGTCATATAGAAGAAGTTAACCAGGAAACCACAAAATGGAGGAAAAGCTCGTTTGAAATGATGGCACTTAATATATACTTAGCTCAAATCAACATAATACCATTTCCGCTATCCTACGCGAATTAATGAAAGTCTCGTTGTCGAATGTATCGTATGTGTCCAGGAATTTTTGAAAATCTGTGTAATCTTCAGTGGAACAGCTGAGCACACATAATGTGTGTGTAATAAATATCGATTTGTATGTTTTGTTTTCGCATTATTTGCTGTTTGATAAAAAGCCAACGCATTTTTTGAAAAATTGAGCAATTGCCTATTCGCTTGCAGTGTGGGTAATGTTGAGAAACTTAATGGTGATTGATGAAATCAACATCGCTGCTAGATAATGGTCCCTTTCTAGATGTAGTAAAGATACTTATTAGTATCTAGCACACAAACGCGTGTTCTAGCTACAGACATGTATTGTACGTACTTAGTACTGAAGCGTCGTGATTCAAGATTCGGGTCGGAAATGAAAATGCTTCAGAAACGTTTTAAGAAACTGGGTCGTCGTTGTTTGATTTGAGTTCTCACTGAAAAAAATGTTGTGGTTGCTGTAACAACGATTTGGTGTTGGCCGTTTTGGAGCCTTGCAAAAAAGCACAGAATTGCGAAATTTCGAACATCTTGTGCACCTTAAATTAACAATATTACTGTTCTCATTAAAAAAGAGGACTGTAGGCCCATATTGGGTGCTCTGACTGGATATTTTCTTTTGGCGTCAAATGCTTTTAAATTAGGCCTAGTCAGTGTTATCAGATTTGGGTCGGAGGCTGGGCTAAATGAGTTCGCCAGGGCTATGCTTTAGCTATTAGGAGTGACCCGGACATCAGATCTAGAAGCAGCAAGTAGCATATGTCCTAGACAGCTACTAGCATTGAAAGCGGAGTTATTTAATAATATAAATCCTGGTTTTTGACAGGATTTTTCAGTTTGGTCGCTGAGCAAACTTTTGAGGCCTCACATAGAATGCCTGCGCCCATGGTGTTAGCAGAATTTGTTTGACAACCAAACGGAGAATCCCCAATACGGTACGAGGACTTTTTGCTATGAAATATATTTGTTTTAAATAATCTGCCCTCCTTGAGGATACCTGCCTCATTGGCTTCGCGGCGAGAGTAAGACTAGGTCTTGTTAATATCTTACACATTTCATTGAAAGAGGCAGGAAAACTTTTTGACTTATCCTTTGAAACATTATAACTAACTTCCATTAACTAAATAAGACTGTCCAAGGAATTCTGGTTCCACTAAAAATTCTGAAAAAAATTGATGCTACCATCATGCTAGGCATTCTTCTTTCACTTGGTTCCCTCCCAGAAACCAAATAAGCTTTGGGCGCTGGAATGTACATAAAGCGTTTGCAGGTAAATCAATCGTCTCGATTTCATGACTCATGCAGTGTGTTCCAGGCGGAGGTCTTTGCCAAAGAGAGAGCAGCAAGAATGTTCCAGGACAGTGTGGCTCCGATCGTCGGTGAAGATCTACAGCCAAGCCGCCTTAAAGACATTATAATTCAACGTGGTAAAGTCGGATATTGTGCGGTCAAACCTTTCACGCGTCTGTAAGGCATCACACTATCTTTCTTTTCTGGGTCCTAGGTCACAGCGATATTGAAGGAAATGAATTGGCAGATGGCCGGTGAGGGTTCCGAAATGGACATAAGCTAGGCGGACAGCTCCACATGACCACCACTGGGTTATCAACTGAGAAAAATCGAGGAATATGAGATTAGGACAACAGCATCTAGCTTCCTTGTGAGGCTAAACAAATCTGTAGTCACAGTACTTAGGTTTGTCATTATAAGTCATTGCGGTGATATACCAATTCTTCGACGGTGGCGCATCCCAACGAGCTCCCTATGCAGAAGCTGCTAGGGTGAAGGAGAAAAGGATTCGATTCATCACTTTCTCTGCCGATATCCAGGACAGCAACAATGGCAAACTCATATTTCTGAGCGTACGGTTTTTCGACAGTGTGGTAGAGGTTAGCAAAGTACATCTTTCACTCCTACTTAGGTTCATCAGAGAAACGTCTCTGAGTGGAAATGCCCGTCCCCCTTAACCTAACTTAACCATATGTTATTGAAAAATCAAAAAAGCAGTTGTGTAGTCTTGTGAAACACCCCATTTCTATTGCTAAGAGATATTGGTTTAATGTATATAAATACGTTCTACTAAAAAAATTAGATTTAAATAAGCCATGGAACGATCAATGCAATGATTATAACTTCAACATATTACTTCGTGGCTGGCTTATACCAAGTTCACACTAATGCTCTTTAGCATAACCAAAACTCCTGTTGCAAAATTTCAAAAAGCTTCCTTTTCCCAACACCGAACCTTAATTGATCAATGATGAAAATATCCCTCGTTAAATAACAACTTTGAAAATGTCTAGACGAAACAATTGTCCTTAATTGAATTTGAATAGATTTCAGCGGCGTCATTAGGGAGTGTGGTATGGCCACTTTACATGAAGGGCAAAGCGCAAACCCATAAAGACTAGCAAAAAATCCACTTAACTGCGCAATATTTCTTTGACTCTGTTAATTTTTTTTTGGCAATCATTCATATGTGTTGCACTTTTTCTTCTTTTTTTGGTATTTCTGCTATGAAAACATATTGAAAGTCAAGAACTGCACTTGATTTCTTCGCTAATGAAAAGGAAAAATGAATCAGAACTGAAAGAGTCACAAAAAAGTGAAATTTGTTTTATGCAAGAATGGAAGAAACAAATTGTATCGCATACATCCCATGACGCATGCGGAACTGTAGTCGATTCGGGTTTGTCTGCATGATAAATGTGCCACCATTAGTTGGCAGCATAAATAGAAAACTTCTGTTGTAAACGGGATGTAAGGTGGCACAAAAAGTATCGTGAAACATTTTCGTTTGTAGGGCTCCTGTTCTAATACAAAATTTAGATAGATCAATGATGCTTCAGTATATTGTTTACTACAAGATCTGCAAAACTGATAAATTGAATATTTATTTATGGAACTATTACGTCGAGACGGAAGAGCTGCCGTAGGTTAGGTTGTATCGGCCGCCTTCGCTGCCCAAGCGAAGACTCACTTAGGCCATTGTGACACGTCGTGATAACACGAAGGAACGTGCTTCATATACACATGGAGCTAAGACCTGTGCGTTTGCCTAATGTAGCACAGAAATTCATTTATATATGCGCATTCTATCTCCGCAATGTACATCGGTAGCAGCTCTTCGACAGGGCGAGATAATGGCATAGATAGTGCTCTACGCTTTCTATTTATTCCTTATCCCCGCAGCTGCAGCAGAAGTCATTTGTTTGCAGACACCATGAGCCCTATTGGCACTCATAAGACAGTGATCAGTTAGAATACAGAATTCAGACGTATGACCGATTGCGATCTCTTATCGTCCAGCTTGGCCGAGATTTGCTTTGACACTATACATGTTTGTACCTTGGCCCGTCTCACGCTAGCTTATTCCGTGAACTGAGATCGCAAGCAGTGCTTGCAAGTATTCAGAGGAGGATTCACCCAGCCAGCAGATGTTATTGCTTGCAAGCTAGTGATTTCCCTTGCTAGCTCACTAGCAGCGCAGTTTTCCGAGGGTAACTGTGGCACTGATATAAACTAAAAACCTTTATCACTCAAAATATTTTCAATTTCATTTGAAGTATACAAGAACTTTTAGGGTGGGCATACACAGCTTTTGCTGGGTCCAAGACCATCTTTAACCTGTTTTCTGGAAACACGTCACTTATGGTGGTGGGGATGTTTTCATTTCCGACATGAGCCCAACGAATCAAGGGAACGATATGTATGAATAACGAGAGCTTGGGCGAAGTCCGTTTTTTGAGGCGCTTATAATATGGTGGGGCAAGGCATATCACCCCTTATAGGTGACTTAAGGTTAGATGGACCAAACAAATCGTTTTCACATCAGTAGAGCTGAGACCAGATTAAACTATCATTTTTTTTTGCGGTTATAAAAATAACAACACCAAAAACCAAAATAACAACAACAGATGTAACTTCTTGAAAAAATATGGCTAAAAACAAGCCGGTTGTAATAATAAGAAAACTCTTCTTGAGTTGGCATAAAGCTGATAGTGGATAAAAGGGGAGATGAGAAAGGTTCTCGTTATCACTTCCAGGTAGCTGTTGTCTTTACGAAATTGTCCGAAGCATATACATCAGTAAGCTTTCAATCGAGATACAGGCTGAATGCAGCTTATAGTCTTGAGTTAACGAGGATAGGATTATGTAAGTTCCATTCAACGATATAATTTGTTTAGGCTTGTTTGAGACTTTTTAAAATTAATTGCGGAGTCAGCCAGATGTTGAACTTCTGTGACATTTTTATCTGCCATTGGGTTAAAGTACCTAATGTCTTAGCTTTATCTCTGCAAGGTAAAAAAATGAGCGCAATGTGCGATTGTGCACGACACTGCCAGAGTAGAAATAGCCCATACCGGAGCCCTTCAGAACACAAGGATATCAAACCCGGAGAGATAAGTCAAAATAATTGCTGTCGTCAATGAAAAAGTCATTAGGATCTAGCCAACAACAACATAGTTAATAGTTACTGTGAAGATCTTCGTTTAGCAGGAAACCAGTTTTAAGAGCGAACACGATTTTAACTTGAAATCCATTAAATAATCAAATTTGCAAGTCGTAATTGAGAAGCAGTTTCTCTTTGTTAAATACAGATCACCCAATATAAGTCTATCAGCTCACCAATCCAGTTTAATGGTGCGGAGCCATGAATGGAAACAAGAGCTGATGATATTTCTCTTGAAATACTCCCGAACAAAGTTTTCCAGGAATCCAGGTCACCAAAACCACTTCTGTCTTACTGCTAGCCATTTACAGCCCCATTTTCCTCAGTCATTCCTTTATTCTTCCTACGGCGTTATTACATAATGCTTGAAGCAGTTTCAGTTTCTTGGCTACTGCTACCACGACAATATCATGCACATAGCCGAGATTTTGCGTGACTCCGGGAAGATCAATTTGACGCACACCCTCATACATCTCATTCCATAGCGTTGGCCCTAGAACAAATGTCTGAGGGACAGCGCCCTTAATGGTTTGCTTTCTTGGTCCCTCAACCGTTCAAAGAGGAGTACTTTGACGCTAAAATATCACCCAATTATTCTGAGCACGTAAGCAGGTGACAAAGTTTCGTAGCGCTGTCGTTATCTGTATAGAAATGCTTTTAACATCGCGAACTTCTAATATCCAAAGTAATCAGTGCACAGATCTTTCTTTTATTTTGATCTCGGGTTATGGTTTCACTAGCTATATTTACAACTGCTTGTATTGCATCTAATGTGGATATTGATTTTTGAAATTCAAACTGACCATTTGCCACCAGGGCTTTTCAGGGTCTGCTACAGGCGCTCACTAAAAATACGCTCGAGAATCGTTCCTATCGAGTCCAACATACAAAGTGGCCTGAATGAGAATTGCTGCTCAGGCATCTTACCAAGTGTCAGCAAAAGGACTAGCCTTTAAGGTTTCTATGAGCGGGAGAAGACGCTTTCTTGGATACAGGCGCTGAAGAGGTCCGAAAATACTAATGTTTTAGACCTTACCACGGATTTAAGAGCCATATTTGCCACTCAATCCTGTCCCGGAGACTTTTAATCTGAAATTATATATGTTGCATCCAGTACCTCCTTGTCCTTTATACTTAAGATTTCCATATCTTCGAGGTCTTCGATTTAATGTGATCAGTAATCTTGTATCGGAAAAAGAGTTTCAATGATTGTTCTCATTAGTATTGTGCATGTAGGTTGCGCTGAAGGGTTGCTAATAGCGCTGTTTCGGCTAATCCACTAGCCGGTACTCGATTTCATCATAGCATGAAATTGTCTAACTTTCATTTTTCGAATACTGACAATTTCATAAATATAATTTTTAATTACTAAACAAAATAATATAAACATTTCATGAACTTAACTTCTCGCCAAAAACTTGAACTAAAGGTTGCCAAAGAAACGAAGTGCAATATGTGCGAGTTGCAGACGGCTTACGGTAGCTCCAAAACGTCTCGCAGAACTAAACCAAGAAAAATTTTGCTAATCAACTAATCAAATTATCGAAAGCTCTAATTGCTATCCTCCGGTTAAATGCTACTGACATTGAGGGCGAAGAAAGCTTACAACTTACTCACTTTGATCGCATGTCACTGTTTGACAATTCAGTGACACGAACCGATTACAAGAAATCGAAAATCAAAGAATTTGTCTCAAATAATTTACCAAAATTGATTGATACTCATATATGTAATACTTCTATATTGCTAATAGAAAATGCTCGCAATGTGCCTTGAATTCGAAATTAAAACAAGACAGCCCATCAAATTTTTGGGATTGTAGCAGCATAAGTGTGACAAGGATAAGTTTAAATTTTTGTACATTCGATTATTGAATACAAAAACAAAAACGCGTAAACATCAATATATCGGCACTCTGATGTTTGGGAATGTACCTAGCCTTTTGTAGCAATATAGGAGTATTACATATATGTTGATACTTTTTGTGCACCTTGTCTAAAACTCAGCCAATAAAGGTTGGATATACATATTTTCTTCAAAAGCCACAAAATCTAAAACCACATCCCAAATCATATGTGGTGTCGTCGAAAAATAAATCAAAAGTTTATTTGATCATTGGTTAGCCGCGTCAGCGCAAAAAAAAAGAATTAGTGCAACATGTATGAGTAAAAAAATAGCAATAAGTTGGGTGCCGAAATCTGCTATAAGGGATAGAAATGGATAGAAAGTACTACAAAATAAAAGCAATAAAAAGGAATATAAAAAATTTACAATATGAAAAGGTTCCAACACAAATACATATAAAAATATGCAGGTATGTATATAAAATATGCTACAAACTGCGGTTAAAAAGGGCAACCAAATATATTTTACGGTACAAAAATAATAGGAAAGTAAGTATGAGCGCTGCATGTAAGCGAGTAAAATTGTACACAACTTACTTTGGCATTCCCGTTCTAACACCGGCTGCACCTACGCCACCACCACCACCATCGGTAACACTGCTGCCTTTGTGAACGTTATTGGCGACGTTCTTTCCACCACCACCAGCGCCACTCAAAAAATCATTAATCACGCGTCTTGGCTGGCGTTTCGAAGGGACCCGTGTAAATGCTGGCGGTATACGACCCATTGAATGGGCATCCTTCGATGATGATTGTTTCTCGGAACTATGACTGTATGCGTGTGTTGGACAAGTGATGAGTTGGAAAAAGTTGGTTGTGTTGGATGAATGATAGATACGGTAGTTTGGTTGTAAAACATATAAAAAAGTCATTCCAAAAGTTGTTACGGGTGCGGGTTGTTTGGCAAATGCGGGAAATATTTGGGTGCATTTGTTGGTTGGGCGTTGTGTGTTACGACGTTGGGGGTTACATGAAACGAAAAATTTATACATGAAGGTTTTTAGGTTAATAAAAATAGCAACAAATAAACTTAGTATAAAAACAAACAAATTGAAGTAAAACTTAAACATCAAATTCGTATATACATATTCCAGTATTGGCCGGTTAGAAAATACTCAAACGCCCATACGATTTTTGTCTGTATTGAGTTCACATACTGCCATGTAATCAAGGTTATTGAAACAATACGCAAGTTAGAAGAGCAACGCGGAAAAAATTTTGTAGTTTTTTTTGCTGTGCTCGTAAAAAGTTTGACGCAAACCATCAGGCGGTTTACTTGCTACAACCGGTGTGTCTGCTGTGTTAGCACGCCTGTGGCTGCAAACAAATGAGTTGCACCCCGTATAACCTTGGCGTTGAGAATGTCGTAAAAAACCACAAATAATTATTGAAACTTGTGCTACTAAAAAAAAAGGAAAGAACAACAACCACAAAACAGGTGAAAACAGAAATACAATTTTTTGGCATGTTGCACGGTGTGCGATTTTGATTTTGAGTATATATTAAATATTGAGTTTTAAAAAACTGTTACAAAATTACGAAAATGTAGTGAACTAATTGATGGTAATATTCACACGTATAGTTTTTGAGGGTAGAGAGGTCACTCAGTACTAAATAAGGCTGTATGAGTCTGAGCGATGGCGGCCGCCGTGGTTTGGTGGCAGCGTACTCCGCCTACCACAACAAAGATTCTGGGTTCACGCCCCGGAAAAAGCAACATAACAATTTTAGAAACAAGTTTATTTAATTAGAATAAAGTTTTTTTAAACGAAGTCGCCCCTCGGCAGAGGTTTGGCAAGGCTCTGGCGACCCCAATTTCCTCATGGAACTAGAGGATGGCGTGTCGGTTTGGCTTAAACGGTCTACAGTGGTTATATTAACCGTTCTCGAGATGGTAGAGCTGGTACGCTAATGGTGCTTATTACCGGAACGTACCGGATTTATATCCAGCAAAGGACTATCAACATCGAGAAAACTCCCCAAAATCTTCGGGAAGTGATTTTAATATTAATACAACAAAAACAACAAACATGATGGCAAGTATGGGGCTAGTCGGATCATTTTAAATTCCGTTTCGGAACCATTTCCTGATCACTGCGAAATCTTTTAAGAAGATTCCTATGCTGTGGTTGGAACATTAAAAAAATTTTGGGGTCAGAGTGGTACGATACCCAGAAGGCTCTTGCTATCATTTCGTAAAAGATTTTAAGACCATTTAAGGGCGGGATAATTTTGAAACATTTCGTTATCGTTTAAGAGTCAGTTTTTTTTTGTTTCGGGTAATATCGGTATCGTTTCAGAAAGAAACTTTCTTGGAAATTTAACCAGCTCCGAAAAAATGCCTTGCGCTCTGTTAAAATTCGCAGACCACAAAATATAACCCGTTTCGAAGAAGCACAGATCTCCGGTTAAAAGTCACTTGTGCAGCTTGTTCTATAAAAGTGTAGTAACTACTGTAACAAGTGACTAGTAGAAAATTCCTAATCAAACTCTCGGAAATTCCTTCAGCGCTTCTTTAACGCATTGCTTTGGACAGTTAATCACGCTGTAAAACTAATACAGCTAGGGCTGATCTATATTCTGATTACCAAAAATCAGTGCCCATTGCTTTAAGCTCTATTGAAAAATTGAGCCGAGTTTACCCTAGTATTTCCGCTGGATTCAACATCCGGCCAGAAAGATCTTGACATCTGGAAAAAGGTAGTTTTCCTGCTAAGGAATAAATCTTTAGGCTGGAAATGTGGGTCTAGTAGGGAAATGACAATAATTCACAGTGAAAGATGTGTTTTTAAATCGACCTTCAAGCTCATTTCACTAAGAAAAATTTTGTTAGTACCGTGTTTATGTTACATTAGGGGTATTTCAAGACAAAGGCTGTGAAATTTCGATTAATTTCTCTTTATTCTGAAATGTGGGAAATTTTCAATTCGATCACTTAGGGATGAATATCTATTTGATACCTTACTATTGAAAAAAAAACTTATTTATATGTGTGTCACAGGGAGCAAAAACCATCACTTGTGAAAGTGGATGAATTCACTTCCCAATTTTGGTCAAACATAATAAATGTGTTTGCCATTCGTTCAACTACGATCCAATTGTATTTTCACTGGACTAACGTTCTATATGCTCATTTTACTGTGACGGGTGGACCAGTACTTTCACGATTTGTAAATAAATAAAAAAAAACGTTATAACAACTGATAAACTGCAATCCATGTATGTATTTAAATATATTAATCGTGTCTTCGCGTCTTCTTAATTGGAAGTACCCATAGGCACATTTCTCTCAAATACATTTTTTTGCCTTTCCCAATGACCCTAACCAAATTCCCTCTAAGCAGTCTTTTAAATTTTATTAGCTCGCATTGGATTTTCTTTACGATTTGTTTTTATTGTTCCTTGGTTTGTGACATAACTTCGAATAAACATACATACATACATACAAAAATAGCAGTGACAATTTTTATTGAATTTCATCAAGTATACTCTTGTTTATTTTTATTTTAAATATTTTAGAAAAAATTTCCAAAAATTTCGTTCTTGAAATATACAGAATAATTTCGAAAACGTTTTCAAAGCAGCCGAAAACTCAATTCAAATTTAATTTTAAAATTTCGATCTTTTTATTTGGAGCTACTAAATTTATACTTTTTTAAGCCAGCAAAGTACCATTTGTTATAGGTCTCTCAAAATTCGCATTGGGTTTGGAAATATTTCTTCCGAAAGGTGTTTTGGATTTTCATCTTTACAAAGTTTGACATTTTTTTATATGGAAGAAAAACTGAAATTGTCAAAAACCAATGCAAATTTTAAGAGACCTAAAAGTTGAACTTGGTGAGACTTGAATGATTTAGCTATAAAACTGCATACTGAGAAAACTTTGGAGAAATCTAAATAAAAAGTTCGAAGCTTTCATAATATTTTCTCGAATTTTCGAAAACGTTTTTGAGAATGGTGCGTATAGTTTTAGTTGTAGAATTCAACGCGGTTTTTTCCTATAATATTTAAAATAAAAGCAAAGAAAAATTAAAGTGATGAAATTTGATAAAAATAGGCACCGCTATTTTTTGTTCCCAGCTGTATGTAAGCATAAAATACTGTACATACATACATACTTATATATGTGTGCCGACCAAATTTGTTAGCCAAATGTAAAAAATCATAAAGTTCAATGTATTGTTGGCATCAAATTTCTGCAGCCAACCGTCCCCAACGTCATCGTCAGTCAACGCCATCATCGTTATAGCAATGAGCTGTGGTCTCAAGTGGCACCAATCTGCACATCTGCTGATACGTTTGTACGTACGAACGTAAAATCAATTTTATAAGACTCTTTTACAATTAGTCTGATGTTGAAAATTACTACATACATAAATGCATTTGCTAAAAAGAAGCTGGAACATACTGATCTCATACTTGTATGAGTATTTGAGAAGGAGTACACTTGGCTTTTGTTAGTTTTAACGAAACGATGGTCATTAATGAAGTCTATGTTCAGACATACATATGTACGAGTAGTAGTTGAAATTTGTTATTGTGAATTTAAGTGGACGAGCTAAGATTTTTAACGACCCTATGAATAGAAAAGATGTTTGGCATGCATGTTTACACATATATATGTGTGTGTAATGTTGTGGAAAATCGTCTTTTCTAAGGAATTTAATGTTTTCAAATGTGGCATACACCTTTAATGAGCGGAGCTGTTTCTTTTTTGTATAATTGAAATTGAGAGGAGAGAATGTATGCGCTCTGGCATTTTCAAAGATATTAAAAGTGATGTATGGCATCTTACATTTGTTTGAAATAAAATTCACAAATGACTGTACGTATAGCAGGCAATCATCAAATAAAAACTGTTGAGCTTCTTTTGATAAGGCAATTCGTTGTAAGATAGTAACTTTTGATGAGATGGATACGTTTGAGTAGCCTATGATTGAAACTTCACAAGTATATACCATTCAAGTATAACAGTGTTATACTAATAACTACAGTAGCAAACAGAAAAATACCAGTGGACATTTTTTTTTAATTTCGTCAATTAAATTCATCTTGTTTTATATTTCTGACTTTTTAGTAAAACATTTTGTATGGAAAACGTTATGCAGAAAATTCCCAAATTCGTGAAAATTTCAAGAAAAAATTCCAAATTTTTATTCCGAACATTTTCGAAAAATCTCGAGAAATTTTAAGAAAACATTTCTAATTTTTTATATGGAGTTGTCTTACGTCCTTCGAAAAAGTTCGAAAATTCGAGAATTAAAAAAAACTCTATCATTTTATTTGGATTTCTCTGAACGTTAACGAAAAAAGCTCGAAAATTCAATAAAATTTCGAAACTTGTATTTCAAGGTCCTTAACGTTTTCGAAAAAATTCGAAAATTTGAATAAAGTTTCGACTATCTTATTTGGAGTTATCTGAACGTTTACGAAAAAGTTCGAAAATTCGAGAAAAATTCGAAAATTTTATTTCGAGTTCTTGAAATATTTCGAAAAAGTTCGAGAATTTGAGAAAATTTTAAGAAATCTTCGAACTTTTTATTTTGATTTATCTAAACGTCTTCAAAAAAGTTCGAAATTTCGGAACATTTATTTTGAGTTCTCTAAACTTTTCGAAAAAATTCGAGACAAATTTTCGAGTTCTATTTGGAGTTCTCTAAATAATATCTGATTTTTTCAGAATAACTTTATGTAGATTTTAAATTTTTGTTTAGATGTTAGGTTTTGATGTGTTTCACGATATTTGCATGGAATACAAATAATCAAATTGATAACAACTTTTATTTCAAAAAAATATGAGATAGTTTCAGAAAATTTCGCAAAAAATCTCTAGGGCTGTTTTTCTCTGAACGTTTTCGAAAAAATTCGAAATTTTGATATAATTTTATGAGAATTGGAATTCTTGTGTTTGGATTTCTTGAACTTTTCCAAAAAATTCGAAAATTTAAGATTCTAATATAATATGACGTTTTTATAACATTCTGAAGCGTTTGGGTATATATACGTCGTAATAAGCGTTTTGTATTCGAAATTTGTGATATTTCGAACGTTCTCTTAGATTTTTATAATTTGACCTTTAACTTGTACTTTGTAGAGCTAAAATTTATTGGGCTACAAACCACATCTCTAATATCTCAGAGAATATCGAATAAATGGTTGGAAATTTTCGCGAATTTTCGAAATATTTCGAAGACGTTTTTGAATTGCTTGCATACTTCAGGAACAAAATCTTAAAGAGGTAAATATCTTAAATAAAATAGAAGAATTTAATTGACAGAAATTTGATAAAAATTACTACTGCCGTTTATTTTTTTGTTCGCTGCTGTACATATTAGTATGCATGTAGGCATCTTTACATATATGATGCCTAGTCTATAATTAAATATTATAATTAAGTAATTTAGAGCTTTTATAGTGATAGGGGTGCCAGATCTTGTTGCTCTACTATTGTTTGCTCTACTATTAACATTAGTTTTCACTCACCTGTAACGCATATCCTGAACCGAGTTGAAATAAATCCGAATTATTCGATTGTGAATTTGGTAGCGGAGCAATGCGCACCATACGAAAGAGGCGTGGGTGCTCGACACAACAACGCCACAAATGTTTGCAAGCCGTTTTACGTGACGTCTCGAAACCATAGGTGCTAAGTTCGTTCTGTAAAAAGAAAATTTTAATTAAATCTAAGAGATGTGAATGCAAAATAAAAGCGTAAAATGTGAAATGATAAGTATTAATAAAAGTGCGGGTATAAGTGTAAGTATCCACGAAATCGGGGTCAGTTGTTATTGCGTCGCATGTCTGATGATGAAGCGGATGGCGTAAACCAAATCACAGCTTGCCAAAACTTTATGGTATTATCAGAGTGCACGATGCTAGCGCAGTGGGTTTGGGGATCACGGGTATGAGAATGTAGACCACAAAATGCAACCTACCGTATACACTAATTGTAACGCTTTCTTTAATTTACTTCGCACTACGTTCATCATCACACAATCAGAGGGAGAGAGTTTTGTGGGAAGATCGACGTATTTCCATGTCGAATTACTCTCATGATATTTCGTAAGAAAAATTTACCGAAAGGATTTCGCTACTTGCAATTGGAAGTGTCCGCCCAGCGTTTGCTTAGGTGACTCAACGATCACCTATAGAGGAGCAGATCACAGGTGGTCGAGGTAGTCCGTGATATCTGCAGCTACCTACATTCCGTTCAGTTGTACCCATGCGCTCTAGGAGGTCTGCATGATATGTGCCAAATATTGCCATAGGCATGGACCAACGCGAAATTAATATTAAAATAGTTCGAAGATACATTAAGACGACGTCTGGCATCGCCAACAGTTGAACTTGGGCCCTTTGAGATTCGCTTGACTATCAACTAGATGCTCAAGTCTTTACTGGCATGCATCAGTCATCACATCCTCACACAGCATACGCATTAACATTATGCAGAAACCTCGTAGCAAGCAACTTCAAACTTGCAGCTTACATCGTAAAGGGAGCTCCTCCAGCTATACACATCCATAGCACCTGTACGCATCGCAATTCCGATCGGAAGGAGCAAAAACAAAAAACTAAGCGCCTGTGTGATTGATACAGCCTTGTGGTGACTGCGAAGGTCAAATCTCAGGGACCGTTTCAAGACCGATAAGGTTAACTAGTGACGTGGCATAGTAGAGCTCCCTCCGCTCACGCGGGGTGAGAAATATAAAAAGCCATACGTTTTACGAATACAAAATCTTGGTAAGAATACGCTGGCAACCCTCGACTAGGCTGTGAAGGGCTCAAGAGACTACTGGACATATTTATTGAGCCATAAATCATAATCAGAAAAGGCTTTCGTGAAGACACAGATGTGCAAGGTAGGATCACCAGCTGAGATTTACTTGTTGGTGTATGTAGTGATATATACACTAGACGTCCAAATTTTTTGTAGAGTTTTTATTGTTAATAGGTTTTTCAGATATAGTATCCGAGGTAGGCTACGGTTCGCATGCAGCGACTAAGTTTGAGATACGGGATCCAGCCTTTCTTGTAGCATTTTATAAAACTACGTTAAACCGCATAGACCACCAATCGACCATCGCTCCTCATGCACTCTGAAGATACCGTAAGTAGAGTATTCTCCCAATTCTGCTGTAGAGACCCGACAGTCTTTGGTGGAAGAGCGTATCATATGGTAAAAAAGCTGTGCGATTTTTTAAAGCGAAGGCGAACAGTACGGGAGTGCATATGTAGACGCAAGAATACCAGCCTGTCTGTAAGTTTCATTTTTTCGTATTAAAACTCCGTGCAGAGTGTACGTGGGCTCACAACATGCTCACGGGGTGATATTGCGTAGGGGCGACTCCTGTTGTCACGTAGTACCGTGTAGTACGTATCAGATACTGGTGTGTATATCAAAAGTGAGATCTGGTCAGAGAGGCTCGCGCTGCATGGTGTGAACACGTTGGACCTTATAGTAGAGTAGATATCAGCTGAGGGCCGTAAAAATCATTACTCAGCTCATGTTTGTATACTCACTGTGCAGATGTTTGATAGCATTAGTAGCGCATCAGGATAGCATGGTTATCTCTTACAGTAGGTGAATGTGATTGATATGGAGAGGCGCGATTGCTGGCTGATTAACGATTGCGGCTACGCGTAGGGCGACGCGTCGTCTTCAGAGGTAATCTTATGTGTGTGAATTCGACTCTCATTCTGTAATACTATGGGTCAAAACAAGCAGAAACTTCGCACTTTGATCAATGGAAAATATGTAAATCACTGATGCGCATCCAGAACGATAATTGTGAATGATGTTGAATTCCATCATCAATGGGTGTAGGGAGCGCCTTCATTTGCTTTATTTAGAGTGTTAAAAAATGATGATGCTCAATAAAGAAAATAGCGTGCAAAATCGTCTGATTGAATAGCTTGTCTACATCGCACTTAAAGCGCTTTACAGCTTTTAATAAGGCTAATATTAAAATGTCGTAAGTGTTATATTTTTCCCACACAGTATCCTTGAAGATTGCGATGGATATATTTTATAGGAAGGTTGGTTTTCAACTTATTCAAAATAATTCCGTTTGACGCAACAGAATACACGGGCGATGACGGGCAAAAAACCACTGCAAGAGTAAAAATAGCTTCAAAAGAGTTCTCGAGTGTAATACAGCAGGCTTAAGAAATACATGCTCTGTGTGCATAGCGCTATGTAGATGTGTGTGTGTGGTAGTGTGTGTGGGTACCATGATGGTGCAATAAGCGCGTTGTTAAGGCTTATCAACTGCATTTGATGTGTAGAGCGTAAATGCTTGACACTATGCCCAAATCAAGGCGAAAATGCATACTATACAGAAAGTGTACGTACACATGCGCGTAAAAAAATATTGGAAGCTTAAAATGATTTGCAAATTTTAAAGTAGTTTTATCCTTTTAAATGTTATAGCTTAAGCAAACTATAAAAAGAAAAGCAAGTTGATTCAACTCTTCGAAATATGACTCTTCAAAATAAATTCGAAGGTGGTTGGAGAAATTTATTATAAAACTGTTTCAGGAACAGTTTGAGTGATTGTATCGATAATTTTACTGATTTTCTGAATGTCATTTATCTAGTAAAGGTTCAGGATTAAAACAAATAATCCAATATAAAATTTTTTCACAACAGCTTTTTTGGATTCCTAGAGAAAGTTTTGTAGTATGGTTTTTCATCAAAAATTTTCCATTGCTTCACATTTTTTTTTTTTCGAAAATTCGCTAAAAAACTTTATTGTTTTGTTTTCTATGTTAACTTAAAATAAATTCATTTAAGACTGTGGAGGAAAGTTATGGGGTCAAAACGGAGAAACCTTAGTACATAAATTTCTAAACCGTATTTTGAAAAATTCGAAAATACGAGAATTTTTCAAAGATCTTCTATCTTAAATATTGTGCATATTTTTATTTAGGTTTTTAGGTTTTGAATATTTTCACGATATTTGCAAGAGAACTTTAAAATTGTCCCTTTTATCCGAAACTCTAATTTCAACTTTCATTTTATTTTTTTCTTTAAAGAAAACCTAAAAGTCATTATATAATGAAAATAATAAATGAATGAATCGATTCGAAACACTTTCGAAAATTTGGGGAAGTATTCTTAAAGATACTTTATATAAAATAAACTTCAAAATTCCTTATATTATAATTGGCAAATATTATTTAAATTTCTCAATATTTTAGTTTGAGTTTTATTCACAGTTTTGACGATTTTTCTCAATACTTACGATTGATTTTTTATGGGGAAGCTTGTTTTTTCTAAACTGATCACAAAATATTGTATCTTTTTTCAATTCAGAAAGTAAAACTTTAACAAAGTACACAAATGGAAAACAAGTGTAATTAAATCGACGTTTACGTAAAAGCCTAAATGGAAACAAGAGTCCTGATATTCCAAGGCAGTATTTATAAATCTATTAGTTAGTTATTTTCAGGAATTCTACTATGAGCATTTTAGAATTACCAACGGGGGGTGGGTTTCCGTTGTAAACTCGAAATTTATTTTGAAATTTTGAAACTTGAAATTCATGTGAAAATTGTCGAAGAATATTTAGTATCTTTTGACCCAGTAAGATGAGTCTAGCAACAAAACTGCATGTAAAATTTTATCATAAGCTAAATACAGGCGGTGCAGTAGACTCTGATGTGATAGGCTAAGGTGATCTCGTTTTTTACCAAGCAATAATGATCTCAATGTGCAATTTATTCCAATATTTTTTCGAAAAAACCAGGTTTTCGAATTGGTTTGGGGAATTCATAAAACTAGTTTTTCCTTGCGCTCTACGACATTCGAAATTCGATGTTTTTTTAAAACTTATAAACATAAATGAGAATTTCTTTCCCATTCTTTTTTCTTAATAGAAGGGTTTTTACAGGATCATTTTTTCACCCGATTTCCAAAATTTGCATTGAAATTTTCAGACAAAATACTTTCTTTATCCGTCTAAATGGTGTTATTATTATGTCGTTACCATGTACGAAAAGTTCGAAATCTGTTTACTTAATATCTTTGTGATACAGAATGTCTATATCGAGTTTATATACTTTACTTTAGAAATTTTCCTTGAAAATTCAACGAAAATGAAATATTCAGAATTTTGTATCTTGGCTGTTTTCTTTTAACACGACACCGGTGTATGGTATATCATTTGTTATTTTGTTTTGCCTAGTAACAAAAGAGCAAAAATGACCAAGTACACCCAAGAACTCCGTCTGTAAGTAAAAGTGTCAATCTGATTTTATAGTACCTACAATGACTTTAAATTAGGTTTGGCTTGATTTGTATGTAGTTAGAGGTGTGTTGATTTTTGTATGCTGTTTACGTTGTAATAACGGTATCTCTGATCATAATGCATCACTGTTGTCGGTCTATTGTATATGGCGTTGTATATGTGTGTGTTTCGTAATGTAAATTTTTGATTCTTAAAAACGCGTGTTAACGCGCATCGGCTTGATTTGACATTTTTAGCAGCCCTAATACGCATCAATGAGGTAGCGTCCAATATTGTATGTAAACTTTGGCATGACGCGGGCCAATATCATGAGCCACTGGTGTCGTCTTGATTCCTCTAGGCACCACACATGCCAACTTGGTGTCAAGGCCTAGAACTAGTACTCCAACGCTATCCTCGCCCTGCACAGGGTTTTGTGAAAAAAAAGAAAACAACATAAGTCTCGTTAGAACAAACAAGTTTAACAACCTAGAAAACAAACCGTAACATATACATAAATAACATGACAAAATTTACTAACGATTTAACACTAACAGTTTACTATAGTATGGATTAAAATTTTCGAAGCCAATAGAATGCCAACTTAGAGCCATCCCCATTTGATATAAGTGAGAATAATTCTAGTTTCAAGGCGGAACAATCCGATGGGGAACCGAACCTGATATATCCAAGATTTTTACCACTTACATCCAGAGACTTTTCGAATTATTCTAACTAGCAACCATATGGTTAGGACGATATGGGATTTACATTACTTAAGAAGATTGACACTCCATTGCTGTTCAGATAGCTGTTAGGAACATGTTGGATGTCGTTTATGTAACTGGCCTTTAAATATACGATATGTTTTGGTATGTAACACTTGTATCAACCATAAACTAGACCACGAAAATAAAATATAATAAGGAAATCAGTAATCAACAACAATATCAGATCAGATACCAAGTAATCTAGAGTGTATAACGCTCCGGTGTTCGTGTTTGTGAGGGTTCGCATGAATATGTTTATTAGCAGGTATTTATCCATATAGCTGGTAATTCCCGAGAGATCAGAATCTGAACATTATTATCACACCTCAGGAGTTGTAACAGCTGAATTATATACCTAAATTTCGTCAAAAAAAGAGAAACAAGATCCAAGCCCGTTTTAATAATAAGGAAATAGCATCAGGACCGACGCCCATGTTACATTTTACTTATTTTGTCAATTGGTGAATCGCCTTAAAAAAAAAAAAATAAAAGAACTGCTCACAATATGTCGAACAGAGGCGTGTCTTCTTAGCCAATCTCTATTTTTTTAGAGTGTGACAATAAGCTTCGAACAATACGACGGATTAGATACTTTGTTTAAGCTTAAGCCTACAATCGCTACGAAATAGTGGGTTTGTCCATATACATAAAAAAACTTGAGATTTTGTCGCTAGTAGTTATATAATTTATTATAAATACGCGAAATCTCATGACGAGGTTTGCCAATCACTTTATTTACTTTACTTCCCACTATCTATTTTTGATCCTATTTGTGGCCATATGAAGGGTCTCTTCAAGATTGAAGATAACTTTTCAATCAAACCCTGCACTTTTTCCTCCAAAATATCACGAGTTTCTGGTGCTAGAGTATATTACATAGATAATCAGAGTAGATATAATAACAGTTGCAATAAATCTTGATATTAAAGCTATAACTGTCCTTTGCTTATTATTTCAATAATAATGGTTTCACAAGCAACCGTTATTCATTGGAATTTTTTTAAGTAATATTTTCGTTTGGTAAGGAAAAACACATGGCATTACGGGGGTAAACAAATTTATGTTAGCACCTACAAAGGATCATTGTGTAATAACGAAATTCATAGCTTTATAGAAAAGAACATTAAACGGAAATGTGAGTCTATCTCAAGGCCAAATTAATGACATGGATCAATTTAAAATCGTACGCCAAATGAACCAAGCTAGCAAACCATAATACAAAACCTTTTTTTGCTGGGACAATGTATTTTCTGAAGGATCGAAATATAACATTAAATAACATTATTGGTTTACTCAGAATAACCCTTTCAATAAATCAAACCAATACGCTATTCAAAACATTAAAGAGAGCGGAAAATAATACTCTATTTAGCATTTTTTGATTTCGACCCAGTCTAGTAGATAAGTAGGGCGGGTCTATTTATATAATCGCTCTCATTCCTCTATTGAATAATCTGTATTCTATGGAGATCATAATAAGAAACTATTGCCGAAGGAACCTAATACCTCTATGGTAAACGAATTTCCGATGATTTGTTTAAATATCTTGGGTTTATAAACAACCCACTACAGCATGTTTACGACATGCATGCATCACAGTTGATCCCCTTTGTTTTTAAAAGGGGGTTGTAATAACTGCTTATATTTCTATATAATTTTTTTTAATTTCTTTTCTATTACTAAGTTAGATTTTAATTTTTTAATTTACTATGTACAATTCTCTAAAGATACAATAACTCCAAAAGAAAGCCAGCTGAGCGTGCCAAAACATATCCTTTGACATTCCCATTTGCAAGCGGGCTTAGTAAAACTCTACAATGAACCCTAGTGTTATTACTTTTTAGAGATTAAAGACATTGCGTGTAGACGCTACGTCCGTCAAGGGCTGAGTCAGCGTGTTACTATTTCTATACGGTTTCTCTAAAAACCAATTAATAGTACACATTTCTACGCAAGACGTACAAAAGTGAATCCTTACGTATGATGGGGCAGGTGTAGGATACTGGGGCGCTAACAGACGCAAAAGATATAGATCCAAATCGCACGTACAGTCCCTATTCAAATCGAGGTTCCCAGGAAATGGTCCAGGTTTTAGTACCGGATCGAAGGAGATTTGGAACATTCAGCAATAGACAATGTAAAGGCGTTTTTGTAACGATTCATAAAATTGACTGTACAAATAAACAATCCCCCACCAATACATCCAATAGTAACATCATATTCTCTAGGCAAATCAGTGCCCAGAATTTTTACCTAATTTGTGGGGTGGTGATTGTCATCTAATAATTCGTCTTACATACGAATTAAACTCAAGAAGACCCACAATTAAGTTATTTTAATTGG
>JARSSU010025490.1:0-27920 GCA_029619165.1 Eurosta solidaginis
TTCCTATCATGCTTGAATATATTAAAATATCTTTCTCTTCGCAAGTGTGTAAGTCGGTGTTGATGATTGTACGTCCGATCCCTCATTGCCTCCTCAGGCGTTCCTCCGGGCATATCTTAGGTCCCCGCCTTTTGTTATTTTATTATGTTATATCTTCCTGTGTTTTTATCTTCTGAGTTTCCTTTTTTATGCGGATGATTTGAAATCTTTCACAAACATTTCGTGTATTTCTGATGCCCATACACTGAAAGAATGTGTGCTTGTAAAATCAGAAAATCGGCTCTGTTGTTCTTGACTTAACGGAGATTCGGTGAAATTGATCGAATTATGGTTAATTCGACCGAGTTCTTTGTCAAGCGAACAAATTGGTTAGTCATTTCAACAGAAGAGGAACTGTCGCTCTTAAGTTAACAAAATTTTGTAAAATTGACAGATTCCTAATCAATCTAACTATTTTTCTGTTAACACAACTGATCTTACAGATCATTTCAACGGCGATCAACTGTCAATACATGAGCACCAGTGTTGCCAGGTGATGCAAAAAAAGAAGCTAGATTGGCAAAAAAAAGTTAGAAAGGCTAAATTTAGAAAAAAAAGAAGCTAAAAAAGGCCAGAAATTTTTTGGTTAATTTATTAAATTCTTTTTATATAAAAACTTATAAACATAACTTAAGCATAACTTCCTGTTTCAAATATATCATTAGCACATGGAATTACTTTAAATGATTGCATATGTGTATATACATAAAAAATATTACAAACTAATTATTTATATAAAATATTCCCCGTCTGAAGAATCAGAAGAGCTTATGTCTGGGTATAAAGTTTGGCTATTTACCATAGATATGAGATCATAGGTAATTTCAAAGTCATTACAACATTTAGATAAGCGTTTTAACGAGCATCAAATATTAAGCAGCGATTAAGCATTTTAATTTTTAGTTTGTTCCTTAATTTAGTTTTCAGAATTTTTATGACACTAAAAACTCTTTCAACCTCCGCGTTACTGAGTTGTAATACTAAAAAACTAAATATGAATTCGACAAGTTCTTAGAAAGGAGGTTCGTTTAATGCATTTTTATGTTCTCGGACTTCCGACCAAAATTCCATGGTGGAGTGTACATATTTCCATTGTATAGTTATAAGTTTCGCCACTGCTATTTGACTTGAAGAATAACTATGCTTCTCTTTTTCAAAGTAAGAAAATACATCTGGCTTTGAAATTTTCAACGAATATTCAGCAGAAAAAGAATTAATCTTTTGTAGAGAAACTCATATTATTAGGTATTAGGTGTTTACAGGAAACTATTGAAATTATTTTATTTTAGAAATTTTTAAAAATATATTCGGAGTAAAAAGGCTAGAAAAAGTCACGAAGCTAAACACAAAATTTCGCGGCTAAAGGCAAAAAAAAAGGGCTAAATCTAGCCTCGAAAAGGCTAACCTGGCAACACTGATGAGCACACTTCAAAGAGAATTTTACGCTCACTGCGCTCTCTACTTGTACTTATGACGATGGTGCCACTTGTTAAAAAAAACACCAAAATAAGAAAACCATCAAATCGAAAAAACCCAAAAATGGGAAAACAATGAAACGCTAGTTTTTGAGTTATCAATACAAAACGAGAAAAACCCCTTTTGAATTTACTGTGCAAAAAATTATGATATACCGGGACACCTATTTATCGGGTACAATTTTGCAACTTCTCGTCCAAGTGAAATGCAAAATTGCGCTCTCTTGTTGCTTGAACGAGCAGGATTTTTCCAAAGTTAGTAACATTTTGTTCAAGTTTTTATGAATTTTCACTCACGCGAACGAATCTAAT
The DNA here is from genome assembly GCA_029619165.1 of Eurosta solidaginis. NCBI lineage: Eukaryota > Metazoa > Arthropoda > Insecta > Diptera > Tephritidae > Eurosta > Eurosta solidaginis. Next base: position 1,827 of record JARSSU010025490.1, read on the forward strand.
AAGATAATAAAAAAAAACATCCTTTTTTATGTTGATGTTTCCGACAAAATAAAAGTTTGAGTTGTTTTGGAATCGTTTCAACTTAAAGTGTTACGAAAATTAAACATGCCGAATTACATGTAAAGTTACTCCAGTGGTGAATTACCTTCCTGCGATTTGATTCTTTACTTTTCTATAACTTACAAGTTCTCTTTTTAAAATTTTACGTCAAACATTTATTCTACAAGTTTTGTTCCAAACAATCAAGTGTGGCAACTCCATGCGAGAGAAGAAATTGAGAACGAGCTGAGCTACAACTGAAAGAATTGAGAATCAGTTTTGTAACTACTATTTTCATTTCTATATTCATATATATGTATATGTAGCAAGCATGCGTATTTATGTATTCACATATTTACATATTTATATGGCGGCCACCGTGGTGTGATGGTAGCGTACTCCGCCTACCACACCGAATACCCTGGGTTCACACCTCGGAAAAAGCAACATCAAAATTTTAGAAACAAGCTTTTTCGACTAGAGGAAACATTTTCTAAGCGGAGTCGCCCCTCGGCAAGCACTCCGGCACTCGGCATAAACCAAGTAGGTCGCGTCCCGCCAATTTGTAAGAAAATTAAAAGGAGCACGACGCAAATTGGAAGAGAAGTTCGGCCTAAAATCTCTTCGGAGGTTATCGCGCCTTACATTTATTTATTTATATGGCAACATAGGTAGTTTCATACAAAGCTGTCGCAACAACTTTTTGTGTTTATTTGACTACTAAAACGGCCAATTACGAATCAACGATTTGTGCGCAGTTGATTCAACATCTTGTTGCGACGGATAAAAATTGACAGAAATTTTGGTTGAATTGACCCGTTATTTCGGTTGATTTTACCAGTCTTTTTCTTTCAGTGTGGTCTTCAAAATGATCTGGACAATGTAGCCACTTGGTGCAGAATAAACCACCTGCAACTCAATATTAGTAAATGTTTTCACATAACTTTTTCAAAATCTCGTTCCTTAATTCCTACATCATGTGATATTAATGGCTCTAAACTGGCTACGCAGTCTAAAATACGAGATTTAGGAGTAATTTTTCACTCCAAGTTTATGTTTCATGATCATATAAATCATGCAATTGCTAAATCATACGCAATGCTTGCCTTTATACGCCGCTGCAGTACTGATTTTACTGATCCTGTGTTTATATCGAGAACATTTTACGATTGCCATATAAAGAGGCCAGAACGGGTACAAAAGACCTTCCTAAAATTTGCTCTGCGCAGATTAAATTTTGAAGAGCCTATTCCATCTTATAATGCTAGATGTCTCCTTATTAACCTGAAGACGTTGGATAACAGAAGGATCTTGCTTTCGCTTAGCTTTGTGTTTGACATCATTCAAGGCATAGTAGACGCTCCGACTCTTTTACAACGAATTAACTTCTTGGTTCCACAGAGGAACCTATGCAGTAATGATTTGTTTTTCATTGAATGCGTGAGGACTAAAAAAATAAATAAAAGTAAGGCGCGATAACCTCCGAAGGGGTTTTAGGCCGAGCTTCTATTCAAATTTGCGTCGTTCTCCTTTTAATTTTTCCTACAAATTGGCGGGACAGGACCTACTTGTTTTATGCCGACCCCGAACGGCATCTGCAAGGCAGATGAGTTTTCACTGAGAGCTTTTCATGGCAGAAATACACTCAGAGTGCTTGCCAAACACTGCCGAGGGGCGACCCCGCTTAGAAAAATTTTCGTCTAATTGAAAAAACTTGTTTCTAAAACTTTGGTGTTGCTGTGCCCGGAGCGTGAATCCAGGATCTTCGGTGGCGGAGCACGTTACCATCACACCACGGCGGCCGCCGTGAGGAATAACTATGCATATAATGCTCCTCTCATCAGAACCTTACGAGAGTTTAATTTGTTCTCAAATTCTTTGAATATAGATTTCTCAATTGAAAAATCTAATTCAAATTACAATTAAATGAATTTGTAACTTAAACAATTATTTTGTAAATATATTTAATTCGTTATTTAGTCTGTAAGAAACATTGTATTTCAAAGATTACTATTTTTAAATAAATAAATAAATAAAAAGGGAGTGGCCCTTAGTTGTATATGTGAAGGCAATTTCGAGGTATCCACCAAAATGTGGACCAGGGGTGACTCTAAATGTTTTTGTACGATATGGGTATCAAATTAAAGGTATAATGGGGGCTTTAAAAGGGAGTGGCCCTTAGTTGCATATGTGAAGGCGTTTTCGAGATATCGACCAAAATGTGGACCAGGGTGACCCAGAACATCATCTGTCGGGTACCGCTAATTTATTTGCGTATGTAATACCACGAAAAGTATTCCTGCTATGATTTCGCCCTGCAAAACTTTTTCATTTTCTTCTACTTAATATGGTAGATGTAACACCAATTTTGCAAAGTTTTTTCTAAAGATATATTTGCGTCAAAAAAAAACAATCTAATCATTATGTTCCATCCCTTTTTTGTATTTGGTATTGTATATATATTTTTTAATTTTTCGAAATTTTCGATATCGAAAAAGTGGGCGTGGTCATAGTCGGATTTCGCCCATTTTTAATACCAAGATAAAGTAAGTTTAGGTAAGTACGTGAACTAAGTTTAGTAAATATATATCGATTTTTGCTCAAGTTTTCGTGTTAACGGCAGAGCGGAAGGACAGACGGTCGACTGTGTAAAAAAACTGGGCGTGTCTTCAACTGATTTCGCTCATTTTCACAGAAAACAGTTATCGTCATAGAAGGGTTGGTAGGTTTTGGTCGACTTATGGCATGAAAAGTATTCTAGACAAATTAAAGGAAAAAGGGCGGAGCCAAGCCCATTTTGAAATTTTCCTTTATTTTTGTATTTTGTGGCACCATATAATTAATGGAGTTTAATGTTGACATAACTTACTTATATACTGTAAAGATATTCAATTTTTGTTAAAATTTACTTACATTTTTTGTTAAGTGGGCGTGTTCGTCATCCGAAGTTTGCTAATTTTTATTTTTATACAGTAATAGGAGTAACGTTCCTGCCAAAATTCGTCATAATATCTTCAACGACTTCCAAACTGCAGCTTGAAAAACTTTTAACTTTCATTCTTTTAAAAGTGGGAGGTGCCACGTCCATTGTCCAAATTTTGCTAACTTTCTATTCTGCGTCACAAAGTCAACGCACCTACCAAGTTTCATCGCTTTAACCGTGTTTGGTAATGAATTATCGCACTTTTACGGTTTTTCGAAATTTTCGATATCGAAAAAGTGGGCGTGGTTATAATCGGATTTGCTTCTTTATAAAGAGCGATCTGAGATGAGTGTCCAGGAACTTACATACCAAATTTCGTTAATATACCTCAAAATTTGTTAAAGTTATCGTGTTTACGGACGGACGGACGGACGGACGGACATGGCTAAATGAATTTCTTTTTTCGCCCAGATAAATTTGATATATAGAAGTCTATCTCGATTAGTTTATGCCGTTACGGGGTGCCGTTATGCGAACTCTGCTCAGCTGAGTATAGAAAGCACGCCTAGTACAAATTTATGTAAAGAGAGAACGTCTCAAAAGCAAAGAAAGCAAATACAACACAATAGCCCAATTGTTAGGCGATTGTGATTTCGGCACTTTGACCGTGGTTCGATCCCCGGTGAAACCTGTTGAAATAAATAAAAACATAACGAAATTGACTGACGATGATGATGTGGCGGTTTTCGAAGGGAATGGTACCATCCATTACGCCAGTAAATATTTCCTTATTTTCAGTTTTTCCAAATAAACAAAATAATAATTGAATAAAAATTATTATGTACCGGTGTTAAGCTCATTAATTCTTAAAAACTCTTAAGTAAAAATATTATAAATATAACAATTTTTATTGTTATATCGGCGTAATGATTTGTAAGATCGCGGGCTCGAATCAAACTCAAGGCCTAACCATAATTATTTTATCAATATTATTGTTAGGATAAATTTTTCCTTAAATGAAAAAAAATCTAAATTAGAATAGAAGAAAGAAAAAGTTTAGACAACTACCAAAGGTTAGGTTAGTTTGAAATGGCCGGTCCATGACGACCTAGAAGCTTCCTATGACTTAAGCCACTTGCTGCTTCTAGATCTGACAGCTGTACCACTCCTAATAGCTAGAGTCTAAGCCTGGCAAGTGAGGCACGAGCACAGAATGTGATCGATCGCTTCCTCCTCCAACCCATACTTCCTACATCTGATATCACTGATCAAGCCTAATTTAAAGGCATGAGACGCCAGAGTTTACAGTCCTCTCTTTTTAATGATAGAAGCAACTGTGTTAGTCCAAGGTTGTAAGACCTACACATAATCTTCCACACATTACAGCCCCGCGCTTAAACCCGCACCTTTCCCGCTTGGACGATCATGTGCACCTCTCGCCTTCGCTTCATCTCGCCCAGTCTAATTGGGACGTCTACGAAGCAAGGTTTAAGGGATGCGCACTTTTTAGCCAGTTCATCTGCTTTTTCATTCCCATCTATTCCCATTTGCATTGGGACCCAATATAGATGTATGCTTCTCCTTGTCTCGATTCTCTCCAGAGACTGTTTACACTCTAACATGTATTTAGATGCTGTGCTATGTGAGATTATTGCCTTAATTGCTGCTTGACTGTCAATGTAAAAGTTAACACGGTTACAGCTTCATCTATTATCTTCCAGTGTTTTCTACTGCTTTGGTTACTTACTTACTTACTTAATTGGCGCTTAACCGTTTAAACGGATATGGCCGTCCAACAAGGCGTGCCAGTCGCTCCTTCTCTCTGCCAACCGGCGCCAATCGATCACACAAAGGGAGTTTAAATCGTTTTCCACCTGGTCCTTCGAATTGAGTGGGGCCGCCCTCTACCTCTGCTTCCATAGGCGGGTTCCGATAGAAACACTTTCAGTAATCCGGCAGCCTGTAGGATCTGTTTATTTCCAGATCAGCACACTATACCTCATACCCTACTCCATCCACTACTTTGGAACCATCTGTGTACACATGTATTGCCTCATCCATTTGAGCAACTTTGCGCCAACCGTCCACCTCTATTGTGGCCTCAAGATCACTCTCGAAGCCCAGACAGGGAATGAGGTAGTCTGTTTGTTTTGTGATTGATGACGCCTCGAGGAACCGAGCCTGGCGCTATGTTTTTGCTAACAGGTCTAAAGGTGGAAAGTGCAGAATGGCATACAGTTCAGCCGTCGTAGTTGTTTTCAGGGCTCACGTAATGCTGAGCATTGATAGTCTGCATACCGCTAATTTTTTGACGTACGTTGTTATACTCAGCGTGCTTTACACACAGAGTATATTAACTTTGATTGGATAATGGTTGGTTGTACAGGTATAAAGGAATCGAGATAGATATAGACTTCCATATATCAAAATCATTAGTATCGAAAAAAATTTGATTGAGCGATGTCCGTCCGTCCGTCCGTTAGCACGATAACTTGAGTAAATATTGAGATATCTTCACCAAATTTGGTACACTAGCTTATCTGGAACCAGAATTGAAAATGAGCGAAATCGGATGATAACCACGCCCACGTGTGTACTGATATTGAGACTCTTGATAAAAATTTGGAAAAATTTTTCAAAATGGGCGTGGCACCGCCCTTTTATGATAAAATAAATTTTACAAATATTATTTATCATAAATCAAAAATCGTTAAACCTTTCGTAACAAAATTCGGCAGAGAGGTTGCCTTTACTATAAGGAATAATTTGAAGAAAAATAAAGGAAATCGGTTAAGGACCACGCCCACTTTTATATAAAAGATTTAAAAAGGGTCGTGGACGAATAAAATATATCTTTGCAAAAAAGAGCTTTATATCAACGGTATTTCATTTCCCAAGTGGATTTATAACAATGAATAGGAAAAACTTCAAATACAAAACACTGGGCGTGGCACAGCCCCTTTTATGAATTTTCTATGTGTCGGGAAACATAACTCGAAGAAAAATTAACGGATCGTAATAAAATTTGGTACACAAGTTTTCCTTGTAGCAGGAAATATTTCTAGGGAAAATGGACGAGATCGGTTAAAGACCACGCCCACTTTTATATAAAAGATTTTAAAAGGTTCGTGGACGAATAAAATAAGGTATATCTTTGCAAAAAAGAGCTTTATATCAATGGTATTCATTTCCCAAGTGGATTTATTTTAGTGGATTTATTTTAAATAGGAAAAACTTCAATTTAAAAAAATGGGCGTGGCACCACCCCTTTTATGACTAAGCAGTTTTCTACGTTTCGGCAGCCATAACTCGAAGAAAATAACCGGATCGTAATAAAACTGGGTACACAAATATTCCCTATAGCAGGAAATATTTCTAGGAAAAAAGAACGAGATGGGTTAAAGACCACGCCCACTTTTATATAAAAGATTTTTGAAAGGGTCGTAGACTAGAATAATAAGCTATAACTTAGCAAAAAATTGTTTTGAATCAATGATATTTCACTTATCAAGTTTTATTGTAAGAGGAAATGGAGTGACATTTTTTTAAACGGGCGGTGCCACGTGTTATGTAGAAAAGTAATTTATCTGAAATGAAATGTACAATTGAAGCTCACGCTGAGTATATAATGATCGGTTACACCCGAACTTAGACACCTTTACTTGTTTTTTGTGTGGCTTTCCACAAAACAAGAACTCCATAGTATAGAATAGGGCTTGCAATCGCTGTAAAAACCCAATGAGAAATAGAGGGTGATAAGCCCCACGTACAAACCTAGCATTCTTCACATGCATAAAGTGCCGCAGATACTTCTTCACCCTCTCCTCCACGTTGAGCTTCCATGACAGCTTACTGTCTAGGATGATTCCTAGATATTTTGCGCAAGTTTTCTCTTTTAGGGTCTCCCCGACTTTACTTAGGCCTGGCTCAGTTTGTGACCTTGTACCTCTTTGTAAACAAGACCATACCTGTCTTCTCTGCGTTGGGTTTCAACCCGACATTAGATGACCAGGTATAGATATTCCGAAGAGCCCGATCCCTCATAGAGTAATCGTTGGAAGGCACTCTCCACTTATGACAATTGCAATGTCATCTGCGTAAGCCGTAAGTTTTACGGTTCCCTCATCGAATCGCCTGAGCAGTTGGTTGATGACTAGCGTCCACAGAAGAGGTTATAGCACCCCTCCCTGCGGCGTGCCCTTGTCCACTGATTCCGTGGCCTAGTATAATCGCATTTTTATGTAATCTTCCTACAATTTAACATGCAACCGATCCATCTGGTTAAGGCTGGACGTACTTTAATGTAATTAAGACCATCCATAATCGCCCATTTAGAAACATGATTGAAAGCCCCGGCAATGTCTAAGAAGACTTCAAGAGCATTTCCTTATATTCCAGGGCTTTCACTATATTTATTACCACCCTATGAAATGCGGTGTCTACTGACTTGCCTTTGGTACACGCGTGTTCTGTTGTGGAGAGCAGCTTTTCATCCACGTTGGACTTTATGTACACATGTATCAGCCTCTCAAAGGTTTTGAGCAGAAATGATGTTAAGTTAATGGGTCTATAGTCTTTGGGATACACGTGAACGATCTTCCCCGCCTTTGGTAGAAAAGCTACACGAGCAGTTATCCAAGAGTGCGGTACATGATTCAGTCGTATGCACTCATCGAATATTATTTTAAGCCATTCCACGACCGCTCTACTTGAAGCTTGTAGCATGGCCGGGAATATACCACCTGTACCCGGCGATTTAAACTTTGAAAACGTTTTCACTGCCTATTCGATTATGGTATCGGTCACCAAGCCCGGCACTACCCGCTCCGTTATCGAAGTGTGAGTGCTGTCTGCTGGCTCTCCCAAACCATCTCCCGATGGGGAAATGTGTCGAAAAGCACCACAAGGGATTCCTCACTATTACGTAACCATTCCCCCTTCTCTTTCTTATTAGTCCCTGAACTGTGTTTCCCCATGCTAGAACTTTTTCAACCATGCTGTTTCGCTGGAGCACTCTATGTCCATACAGAAACTTTTCCATGAGATTTTCTGCGCCCTGGAAATTTCACGCTTGTAGATCCTAAGTAGATCCCTGTACTCGTTCCTACATGATTCGCTTTTCCGCGATCTTTGCTAGCATAAACATTTCCTCACCTCATTGCTCCGCCATGGCGGCTTTGCTTTTCCTCTGAATCTTCTTAGAGGGCAAGCTTTGGTATACACAGTCATAAGAGTCCTTGTTAGGAATTCATTAGACTCCTCCAGTTTCTTCACATTGGCAACCTCTTTGGGTTGTCCCAGCTTGTTTCTACCTGTTTCTGGAATTTAGTCCAGTTCGTTGTCTTAGGGTTTCTAAAGGTTCCTCCCTTCTCTACCCTATTAAGGGGGATGCTGAAGCTGATGTACGCATCGTCGGAGAAGGATGGTCTATCAAGAAAATTCCAATCATACCTTGATATATCACGTTCGGAGCTCCATGTAATATCCAGAATATTGCTGGATGTTAGACCAATGTATGTAGGGACATTTCCCTGTTGGCTATTTGCAAACTGGTTGGCAGGATGTAAAAAATAGAGATTCACCTCTCCCGTTCGTATCTGCTCCTCCCCACGCATTGTGGTGCGTATTTGCATCCGCGCCTATGACAAACCGCTCTTTGCGCCATTCGTCCTGTACTAGCCTCTTGCACTCCATCGGTGGAACCTCCGCAGCATGGCTCATGTAGCAGGACGCCAGGATAAATGCCTGCTTATTCTTTTGCTCAACGGCCACCGCTACGAGATCCTCAGTGGTGTAATTAGGCAGCATATATGAATGCAGCTGTTTCCTTACCATTACTACAGCTCGCACCCGTCCTTCCGTTTCGCGTAGTAAACGCCAAACCCACGTGCGCTAAGTCCAGGAACCTTTCCTCACGATGAGAGCCACGGCTCCTGGATCAGCGCCACGTTAAACGAACCCTCCTCAAGATTTGGGAGAAGTTCGGTCGACGCCACTTTATTGTGTTGGAGGTTTATCTGTAGGACTCGCAGCACCACTGCGCTGTTTGTCCCCCTCCAGCACCTTCGTCTTGACGTCGTCGTCCTCCCCTTTTTGGTTTAGAGTATTCGAGGCCCCCTTCAGCCTCTCGTGACTGTTGTTCCGGGTGTTTCTCTGTGCGACTCGCAGCACCATTGGATGTTGGTCCTCTTCTAACACCTTCGTGGTGACGTCGGCTACATCCACTTTTTTTTGTTCTTAGGCTTTTGAGGTCCTTTTCGATTTCGCCCACTTCTAGCGTGTTAGGATTTTTATTCCCGGTACTTCTTTTCCTGAGTCGCATGTAAATTGTGCCTGTACCAAAGGACATTTTTCCAAGCCGCGTTTACAATATATCCTCCGCCTGCTTGTTTATTTGGAAGATGTAGAGTTGACCTTCCTCCGTAGGCCGAGATACAGTAAGTACTTTCCAATCCTGTGTCGGTATGTTCGGATTCTGATTCTAGAGTAGTCACAGTGAATCCTCCGACTTCATCACGCATGGTATCCATACCTTAACTTTTGGTACAGTGGGGAATTATCCACCACCTCAAAGCGCGCGTTCGTGCCTTGCCTTTGGAGGTTTGGACCCACATCTTCCAGCCACCGCAAGCTCGCGATGTTGTCGCACGCTATCATCTTCACAACATTTTAAGAGTATTGAACGCACAGTACACAGTTCACAGACCTAGAAAGATAAAAAGATATTAACGAATTGGTAGGCAAAAACCATTGCATCAGGAAGAAAAAATAACTACCATTCAAACCATCCGTACAATCAAACACTTAATACAGCGACAAGCCTTATTAGAAAATGCGTACCGCTTACCGAGTACAAAACCCCGAAATATAAATTACGCTCACAACCTAACAACACTATACAACATATTTTTACCAAAACAAAGGACAAAGTGGAAAAAGAGCAACAAAATAACGTAGTATATATAAAGTGCAACGGCAAAGATGCGATCAGTACTATGCGATCAGTACTATGTGGGAACAACTAAGCGACAACTGGGTATACGGCTAAACGCACACAGAGCAGATGCAAAAACAAGAAAATGACCACAGCTCTCTCCAATACTTGCCTAAGAGTAACCATATATGACCATGCACAAATATTAGATATAGAAAAAAGAGAAAAGACAAGACTAATTTTAGAGAGCTTAAGAATACAGCAAAAGATAAACAATGTAATGAACTTCAAATAAGATATAAATAACATAAGTAATGTATATACCGCGGTTGTGCAGAAAGAAAATAAGACAAGTAAAATTCAATATTAAGGTACCTACATATATATGTATTATGGTGGGTCGATTTTTATGGACGAAAGTTAACCGATATCGCGCCATCGATTTTTCGATAGGATTTGGGCTCAGGAAAGAAAGTTTCGCTACGCATACCCAAAAAAATAATTTTCGAGCCCGCGAAATTTAATTTTTTTGACTTTTTTCGACTTTGATTTTTAAGGTTTTTTCATTACCTACTAAAAAATTTTCATATGTATACCCACTCCGGCCCAAAAATGTTCGCTAAAAACATTGTCGATAACAGTTTTAAAAAAACAAAAAAATATTTTACAATCAAATGAAAATTTTTTTAGTAGGTCATGAAAACCCATTAAAAATCAAAGTGGAAAAAAGCAAAAAAAAATTAAATTTCGCAGACTCGAAAATTATTTTTTGGGTGTATGCGTAGTGGAACTTTGTTTTCCTGAGCCCAAATCCTATCAAAAATCGGTGGCGCGATATCGGTTAATAAATCGACCCACCCTAATATGTATGCCATGCACAGTGTAAAAAAATGTCATACTATTTAGATAAATTAATCAATTAAAGTAATAATTTCATGTTTGTTTTAAAAGATTGTCAAATTATTAAAATATTTCAATAAATAGCTTCCTGAGGATGACGCATAAAGCGTTGAATCGCGTTGAAGCAAATTAAACAAAAACAATTTTTGCTTTTTTAGACGACCAATAAGCTCAACTCAGCAAACCATAAGATTTAAATTGGTCCAAACAAATTCTTTAAAATACAACATCAGTGAGCAAATCCCAAAGACAAACACCATCCAAACTCACAACAAACATGAAACATTTTTTTCGTTACATACAACTCAATCGCAATTAGGAAACCCAGTCCACAATTAAATCTCTCAGTGCAATAAAATCTCTAAAAAAATCTTCAGACAAAAGGGAAGACTAAAATTTCTACTTAGATGCAAAAGCTATGGAATTATACCAACACACCTTCGAGGTAGCGTCCTACCTTAGTTATATTTTTTAAACATGATCAAACACGTCTCAGTTTTGAAAAAATAGAGGAGTGCTTTCTACAAACAATTTCAATTTGGAAATCAAAGAAACAAATATCAAAGTAATCGAAAAAAATCTAAAACGCACAAAAGACTCGCTGAAAACGATGCTCGGAGAAGAAGACTACAATAACATTGTAGAAAAACGAGATCACTACATCAAATACTTCGATACGGGGATGGAAGAACGCACCAAAAAAGCTACAAAAAGAAATTTCTAAAAACATATAATAATTTGGGATTCGATTTAACGAAGACTGGTATATAAACAAAACTAAAATTAAAAGACCAGAAGAGTACCATTGGTTACTTTCATTAGGCACAAAATTTGCTCTACCAGTCACCAGTCACCAGAAATGGTTTTTCACCATTGCATATCATCGCAGAACTGGAGCAGGCGGTTCAGGAAATCGAAGATGACAGAACCAAAGATAGTGCAAGAAGCAACATTGCAATGAAAACAAGTAAGAACGGGACTGTCTTTGGCTGTGTCGAAGACTTCATACCTTTCATGAAGGGGGCTGAACAATAATCTTATCCCGTTCGTAATCTCCGAATAATCGGATGTATAAGATAAGAAATATATAGTGAACAGATCTACATACCTAAACAATTTTTAAGATAAATATAAAATAAACAAGTAAGAACGGGACTGTCTTGGGCTGTGCCGAAGATTTCATACCTTTCATGAATGGGGCTGAACAATAATCTTATCCCGTTCGTAATCTCCGAATAATCAGATGTATAAGATAAGAAATATATAGTGAACAGATCTACATACCTAAACGATTTTTAAGATAAATATCAAATAAAAAACAGGTTGGTACTTTGTGTGAGGATGCAAAGTTTCAGGTTTTTTGTGGTCTGCGTGTAAAAACTATGACTAAAATCACGTATTTCAACAAGATATGATGTAAACGTAACTATTTGATGAAATTTGATGAATTTTGACGGTTAAAAAAGGGGCAAAAATTACAGTTTATATGGGGTATATAATATATATTCCACCGATCTCTATGATTTTTTCAGACAACAATATGTGCTATATACGTAAGCATTTGGTGAAATTTGAAGCTTCTAGTAGTTAAAATGGGCAGAAATTGCGCAAAGTTTCTTATCTGAACAAACCGTTGTATGAGATATATACTATATATACCACTGATCTCAATGATTTTTTCAGACAACAATGTATGCTATGCACGTCAGCATTGGTGAAATTGCGCAAAGTTCCTTATCTGAACAATCGGTTGTATGAGATATATACTAATTTGCATACAAACAGACAGACGGACATGGCTGAATCAACTCAGCTCTTCATCCTGATTATTTCGGTATACTTAATGGTGGATCTATCTATTTCCTTTAAGGACTTACAATTTTGGGTTTCGTGACGAAATTAATATACCATTTAATTTTCATGAAAGGTATAAAAATAGGTAGGTACTTTGTGTGAGGATGCAAAGTTTCAGGTTTTTTGTGGGCTGCGTGTAAAAACTATAACTAAAAATCACGTATTTCAACAAGATATGATGTAAACGTAACTATTTTATGAAATTTGATGAATTTTGAAACTTAAAAAAGGGGCAAAAATTACAGTTTATATGGGGTATATAATATATATTCTACCGATCTCTATGATTTTTTCAGACAACAATATATGCTATATACGTAAGCATTTGGTGAAATTTGAAGCTTCTAGCAATTAAAATGGGGCAGAAATTGCGCAAATTTTCTTATCTGAACAAACGGTTGTATGAGATATATACTATATATACCACCGATCTCAATGATTTTTTCAGACAACAATATATGCTATACACGTAAGCATTTGGTGAAATTTGAAGCTTCTAGCTGTTAAAATGGGGAAGAAAATTGCGCAAAGTTTCTTATCTGAACAATCGGTTGTATGAGATATATACTAGTTTGCATACAAACAGACAGACGGACAGGCGGACATGGCTAAGGTGGACCAGGGGTGACTCTAGAATTTGTTTGTACTATATGGGTATCAAACGAAAGGTGTTAATAAGTGTTTTAAAAGGGAGTGGGCCTTATTTCTATGGGTGGACGCCTTTTCGGGATATCGCCATAAACTCTAGAATGCGTTTGTACAATATGGGTATCAAATGAAAGGTGTTAATGAGTATTTTAAAAGGGCGTGGGCCATAGTTCTATAGGTGGACGCCTTTTAGAGATATCGCCATAAAGGTGGACCAGGGGTGACTCTAGAATTTGTTTGTACGATATTGGTATCAAATGAAAGGTGTTATGAGTATTTTAAAAGGGCGTGTGCCTTAGTTCTATAGGTGGACGCCTTTTGAGATATCGCCATTAAGGTGGACCAGGGGTGACTCTAGAATTTGTTTGTACGATATGAGTATCAAATGAAAGGTGTTAATGAGTATTTTAAAAGGGAGTGGGCCTTTGTTCTATTGGTGGACGCCTTTTCGGAATATCGTTATAAAAGTGGACAAGGGTTGACTCCAGAATGCGTTTGTACAATATGGGTATCAAATGAAAGGCGTTAATGAGTATTTTAAGAGGGCGTGGGCCCTTAGTTCTATAGATGGATGCCATTTCGAGATATCGCCATAAAGATGGACCAGGGGTGACTCTAGAGTTTGTTTGTACGGTATGACTATCAATGAAAGGTGTTAATGAGTATTTTAAGAGGGCGTGGGCCTTAGTTATATATGTGGACGCCTTTTCGAGATATCGCCATTAAGGTGGACCAGGGGTGACTTTAGAATTTGTTTGTACTATATGGGTATCAAACGAAAGGTGTTAATAAGTGTTTTAAAAGGGAGTGGGCCTTAGTTCTATGGGTGGACGCCTTTTCGGGATATCGCCATAAACGTGGACCAGGGGTGACTCTAGAATGCGTTTGTACAATATGGGCATCAATGGAAGGTGTTAATGAGTATTTTAAAAGGGCGTGGGCCTTAGTTCTATAGGTGGCGCATTTTAGAGATATCGCCATAAAGGTCGACCAGGGGTGACTCTAGAATTTGTTTGTACGTTATGGGTATCAAATGAAAGGTGTTAATGAGTATTTTAAAAGGGAGTGGGCCTTAGTTCCATAGGTGGATACCTTTTCGAGATATCGCCATAAAGGTGGACCAGGGGTGACTCTAGAATTTTTTTGTACGATATGGGTATCAAATGAAAGGTGTTAATGAGTATTTAAAAAGGAGTAGGCCTTAGTTCTATATGTGGACGCCTTTTCGAGATATCGCCATAAACGTGGACCAGGGGTGACTTTAAATGTGTTTGTACGATATGAGTATCAAATTAAAGGTATTAATGAGGGTTTTAAAAGGGAGGGCCCTTAGTTGTATATGTGAAGGCGTTTTCGAGATATCGACCAAAATGTGAACCAGGGTGATCCAGAACATCATCTGTCGGGTACCGCTAATTCATTTATATATGTAATACCACCAACAGTATTCCTTCCAAGATTGCAAAGGCTTTTGATTTCGCCCTGAGAAACTTTTTCATTTTCTTCTACTTAATATGGTAGGTGTCACACCCATTTTACGAAGTTTTTTTCTAAAGTTATATTTTGCGTCAATAGACCAATACAATTACAATGTTTCATCCCTTTTTCGTATTTGGTATATAATTATGGCATTTTTTCAATTTTCGTAATTTTCGATATCGAAAAAGTGGGCGTGGTCATAGTCGGATTTCGGCCATTTTTTACACCAATACAAAGCGAGTTCAGATAAGTACGTGAACTGAGTTTAGTAAAGATATATCGATTTTTGCTCAAGTTATCGTGTTAACGGCCGAGCTGAAGACAGACGGTCGACTGTGTATAAAAACTGGGCGTGGCTTCAACCGATTTCGCCCTTTTTGACAGAAAACAGTTATCGTCCTAGAATCTAAGCCTCTACCAAATTTCACAAGGATTGGCAATATTTTGTTCGACTTATGGCATTAAAAGTATCCTAGACAAATTAAATGAAAAAGGGCGGAGCCACGCCCATTTTGAAATTTTCTTTTATTTTTGTATTTTGTTGCAACATATCATTACTGGAGTTGAATGTTGACATAATTTACTTATATATTGTAAAGATATTAACTTTTTTTTTAAATTTGAATTTAAACAATTTTTTTTTAAAAAGTGGGCGTGGTCGTTTTCCGATTTTGCTAATTTTTATTAAGCAGACATATAGTAATAGGGGTAACGTTCCTGCCAAATTTCATTATGATATCTTCAGCGACTGCCAAATTACAGCTTGCAAAACTTCTACATTACCTTCTTTTAAAAGTGGGCGGTGCCACGCCCATTGTCCAAAATTTTACTAGTTTTCTATTCTGCGTCATAAGTTCAACTCACTTACCAAGTTTCATCGCTTAATCCGTATTTGGTAATGAATTATCGCACTTTTTCAATTTTTCGAAATTTTCGATATCGAAAAAGTGGGCGTGGTTATTGTCCGATATCGTTCATTTTCAGTAGCGATCTGAGATGAGTGCCCAGGAACTTACATACCAAATTTCATCAAGATACCTTAAAATTTACTCAAGTTATCGTGTTAACGGAAAGACGGACGGACGGACATGGCTCAATCGATTTTTTTTCGATACTGATGATTTTGATATATGGAAGTCTATATCTGTCTCAATTCCTTTATACCTGTACAACCAACCGTTATCTAATCAAAGTTAATATACTCTGAGTTCTGCTCAACTGAGTATAAAAATAATAATACATATATTTGTGACGATGAGAAGTTAATTTCGTTCGATGTTGGGTCACTGTTCCCTAGCGTACCAAAAAGACTTGCAGTTGCCGTTATCAAAGAAAAATTGACAATAATAGAAAAATATACAAAAATAATACAGAAAATGTTTATGGAAATTTTAAAATCCTGCATCGAAGAAAATAGATACTTCAAATTTAATGAATCAATATACACACAATTGAAAGGATTACCAATGGGATCACCAACTTCCCCAGTAGTTGCAGATATTGTAATAGAACAATTGCTTGAAACTACACTTAAAGAATTAAATCATAAACCAAGACGCCTTACAAAATACGTGGATGACATATTTACAATAATAAACGAAAACTAGGTTAAAAATACAATTGACGCATTAAATTCTTTTGACAAACATATACAATTTACTACATTAGAAGACGACTGAAAATTGCCATATCTCGACTCAATCGTAATCAAACAAGGTAATCAAATGGAACTAAAGTGGTATAGGAAACCAAGTTCATACGGACGACTCATCAACTATAATTCAAAACATACTAGATCGATGATAATCAATACAGCAAGGAGCTGTATACAAAGAATGCTACAAATATTGGACGACATTTACCACAATAATATAAGGAAAAAATAGTACTTTTACTAAGAAACAATGATCTTCCCGAGAATATTATAAAAACATTAATAAAAAAAGCGTTAACAGAGAAACCAAAAATTATGTCAGAGAAACCAAAAAAGTTTAAATCTGTTGTGTATGTCCCTAAATTATCTGAATGTCTTACAAAATCAAATTGTTATAATAGCGAAGAAATTAAAAGAGCCCACAATCCTATTAACACATTAAGGCATATATTTAATAGAACAAAATCAAAAATACCTGAAACGGAGAAAAGTAATGTAATTTACAAAATGCCATGCAAAGGGAATGAGATTGAATCTTGCGATATCATTTATGTGGGCACTATAAAATCAAAATGGAAAACTCGATTCTCACAACATAAATCCGACTACAAAGAGTGTCACAGTACGAATAATTATAAAACAGCACTCATGGCCCACTGTGCTAACAAAAGCCACTGTCCGAACTTCGACGCAGCTTCAGTTGCTCAGCAAGAACAACAAAGCAAGAAAAGGATAACAATAGAAATGTTACACATAATAAACACACCGGCAAATAGAAGAATAAATTACAAAACAGACGTTGACAGTATTTCACAATCATACAGGCATTTATTAAAAAAGAATGGACAGTGTAAAACTCCACGTTAGGCTGTAAACACGTGAAAAATAAATGTATGTATTTAGTTTTTTAAAAATGTGTTATTTAATTTACAATTAATAAATAAATTGTATGTTTTTATGTTGTTTAGTTGCCCTGAAGACGATTACCGAAGATAACTGAAATATATTG
This sequence comes from Eurosta solidaginis, assembly GCA_029619165.1. Taxonomy (NCBI): domain Eukaryota; kingdom Metazoa; phylum Arthropoda; class Insecta; order Diptera; family Tephritidae; genus Eurosta; species Eurosta solidaginis. Next base: position 19,267 of record JARSSU010025490.1, read on the forward strand.
GCTTTGACAAAAACCTTAGTATTTTATTGTTTTTTGCGGAACCACTGAGAGATATTAAAAATTAGCAACTACCAAGGAAGGCTCAGCAACAACCCGAAGGACAATTTTATAATGAAAACATATGAAGACACGAAAAAGTTCATATCAAAATATAAGAAGGAAATAGTTCTAACACAAGCTGACAAAGGTAAAAATACAGTCTTGATGTACAAAAGAGATTATGTGAAGAAAATGAATGAATTATTAAGTGTTGAAGACATGATCCAATTCAAAAAAGGAAAAAAATATTTTAATAGTGACGTAAAATAATTAGTTCATAGTTAACCATACCCCGTGTGTGAACAGCGCCTAGCAATACTTATCCATGGTCATTTCGCGGCCAAAACACACCAGCGACCAAAAATAAAGACGCGGTTCGGCACGGTCACAAAACAATAAATGTGCTTTATAAACAAAAATTTTTTTGGAAAAAAATTATTAAATTTTCGTTAATAAACCGTTTGTAAATGCCTTTGAAGGTGATGTATTGCAAATAAAAAGTTGTATTATTATGGGTGACTTTAACATAAACCTTCTTAAAGCTACCAAAGATACGATAAATTATCTAAACAGTATATATAGCAACGGGTTCTGTTGTATAAATGAGCTTAGTCAAGTTATGCATACAAGGAAGTGCTATAGTTCAAGTACCACAATTGATCATATTATAACTGACAAAGTAAACTACAAATATGTTTTTGCGTTGGAAGATCACCCTATATCTGACCATAGAATTATACATCTATCTGTAAGTTTAAATAAAAATATAAATCAGCTTAGGAGAAGCAATTACATGGATGTATTGGATTATATGCTTATGAGAGAAAAGGTTATATCAATGACATTATACGCAGTAGGGCCTTCTCTGATTTTCACGCCTCTTTGTGCTCTAGCATATGTAAATCAACAAAATCTATTAAAAAGTCGAGTGAAAAGTATAATAGTCCGTGGATGAGTAGTGAACTTCTAAATATAATTGGGAAACGAAACAGGCTATTCAAATTAAAAAACTAAGTATAGAAATATTATTTACTTTGAAACGGAATTTAAAAGACTCAAAACTCAGGTCAGAAACTTAACACATTTCCAAAAGAAAAATTACTTTAGCAAAAAATCCAGCAAACCTTTACTCTGCAAAAAGAACTTAAAAAATAAATGTAAGGCGCGATAATCTCCGAAGAGATCTAAGGCCGAGCTTCTCTTCCAATTTGCGTCGCGCTCCTCTTGATTTTTCCCTACAAATTGGCCGGACGGGACCTACATGTTTTATGCCGACTCCGAACGGCATCTGCAAGGCAGATGAGTTTTCACTGAGAGCTTTTCATGGCAGAAATACAATCGGAGCGCTTGCCAGACACTGCCGAGGGGCGACCCCGCTTAGAAAAATTTTCTTCTAATTGAAAAATCTTATTTCTAAAATTTTGATGTTGCTTTGCCCGGGAGTTGAACCCAGGGCATACGGTGTGATAGGCGGAGCACGCTACCATCACACCACGGTGGTTGGTCTATTCTTAAAGAACTAATTTATGGCAAAATACCTGACAGTGTTATTGAAATCAGCCAGTTATCGTACAAAGGAGAAATTGTAACAGACCCTATCAGATATTTGGGAGTAAAGAAATGTGTGCAAACTACAGACCCATCACAAAATTAAGCACGATCGACAAGATTTTTGAAAGTGTTTTGCTCAATAGGTTGAAATCCTTACTCCTTGAAAATAAAACCACTGGCAAAAATCAATTTGTGTTTTTATTTATTAGGCCAATAATTTGTTCACTTTTGTGTTGTTGTTGTTGTTGTAGCAATGCTCGCCCCACCTAATTACAAATTGTCATCAATATCCTCTAACGGGAGTCCAAGGAAACTTGCCGTTTCAACAGGGTGACCTATAAGGAAAGGGGTGTTAGAGGTGTTGGTTCCACATTACAATTAAAGAGATGGTTGGTGTCATGTGGGGACACATTGCAAGCGGGGCATACATTTTGTATGTCGGGGTTGATTCTGGATAGGTAAGAGTTAAACCTGTTACAGTATCCAGAACGAATTTGAGCAAGAGTGACACGCGTTTCCCTGGGGAGTATGCGTTCCTCTTCCGAGAGTTTTGGATACTTTCCTTTAAGTACTGGATTCACCGGGCAATTCCCGGCATAAGGGTCCGACGCCTGTTTATGGAGTTCACCGAGGACCTGCTTGTGTTTTTTTGCTTCATACGGCTGGGTTCTCAGGTGCCGTATTTCCCCAAAATGCTTACGGAGATGACTCCTTAAGCCCCTAGGCGGTGCTGGTTCATCAATCAGATGTCTGTTGGAATGCCCAGGTTTCTGGGTATTCAACAGGAACTGTTTGGTCAGCATCTCATTTCTCTCCCTGATGGGGAGTATTCTCGCCTCATTATGCAGATGATGTTCTGGGGACATAAGAAGACAGCCCGTGGCGATTCTGAGAACAGTATTTTGGCAGGCCTGTAGTTTCTTCCAGTGGGTAGTTTTTAGGCTTGGCGACCATATGGGTGACGCGTAGCACGTAATCGGCTGGCTAATTGCTTTGTATGTAGTTCTTTATCTTTTCCCAGGCACTGCCAGCGAGGGATTTGAGGATTTTGTTACGGCTCTGATGTAGATCCTGATTAAACGTCACACCCAAGATTTTGGGGTGTAGGACAGTCGGTAGCGTAGTGCCATCGACGTGGATGTTCAAAATGGTCGACATTTGGGACGTCCATGTTGTAAATAAGGTCGCGGAAGATTTAGTCGGTGATAATGCCAGGTTTCGCAAGGCGAAAAAACTGGAGAGATCAGGGAGGTAGGCGTTTATTTTATTGCATAGCGCATCGATCTTTGGGCCTGGGCCTGTGGCTATTATTGTGCAGTCATCGGCGTAGGAAATGATTGTGACTCCTTCCGCTGGCGAAGGTAGCTTAGATATGAAGAAATTAAACAAAAGTGGGGATAGGACACCACCCTGTCGCACCCCTTGTTTAATTCTCCTTGGTTTTGATGTTTCGTTTCTAAATTGCACCGATGCCTGCTGACCATCCAGATAATTTGCGGTCCACCTTTTAAGACATGGGGGAAGGGTAGACCCTTCCAGGTCTTGCAGTAACGAGCCATGGTTGACCGTATCAAAAGCTTTTGATAGGTCTAGCGCTACGAGTACTGTTCTATGATGGGGGTATTGATTTAAACCGCAATTTATCTGGGTGCTAATGGCATTTAGCGCGGTGGTAGTGCTATGGAGTTTTCTGAAGCCATGCTGATGAGGGACTAGCTGCAAATTATCGGACGATACGACTCACCTATGTCAGCTGGTTTCCCAGGCTTTAGTAGCGGGACCACCTTGGCCATTTTCGATTTCTCGGGTATGACAAAAGTGGAAAGAGACAGGTTGAAGACATGCGCTAAATATTTGAAACCCTCTTTCCCTAGACTTTTAAGCATCGGCATGGCTGTGCCGTCTGGCCCATTGCTTTGAATGGTTTAGCGCGACCAATTGCGTTCTCAACCTCTTTAGCGGTGATGGTGATTGGTGACGCGCTGAATTTGTGTTTACGTGCGTGTCTGTTGGCTCTCCGTCTATCTTTGTCGACCGCAGGATGGATTATATATTGTCGGCAGAAAGCGCTCGCGCATTTTTTCGCATCCGACAGCACTTTGTCGCCAAAGGCGATGGAAACTTTGTCTTTGTGCTTAGTCGGATTCGATAGGACTTTACGGTGGACCAAAGTTTACCCACACCGGTAGAGAGGTTACAACCTCTTAGGTGCTCCTCCCATTTCGCCCGCTTGTGTTCGTCCCCAAACAATCTGATGCGTTGGTTTATATCCCTTATTTGGGGGTCGCCTGAATCAAGCTGTCTTATAAGGTCACGTCCTCTCGCTAAGTTTGCGGCCTCCGCCGGGAAGTGGGCCGGATTTGGGGAATTCTCCCGGTGGGAATGAAACGTGCCGAGGCGGATTCAATGACCTTACGGAAGGCACGCTCCCCTTGGCGGTCATCAGTCGGGATAGGGAGGGCAGCAAAGCGGTTGTCTGTAAAAGATTTATATTCTACCCACTTTCCTTTTTTGAAGTTTATGAAAGTGCGTTTTTCGGTGAAGATGAAGTCGGTGGTACGCTCGAGCGAAATAAGTATGGACAGGTGGTCGGATGCCAATGGTACCATCGGCTGCCAATTGACGCAGTTTACGAGTTCTGCGCTCACGATTGAGATATCTGGCGAGCTGTGACAGCTTCCTACCATACGTGTGGGGTGTCTCCGTTTATTGTGAAGAACGTCGTTTCTTCTATTTGATCCGCCAACATCTCATCCCTACTGTCCGCCCGCAAGTTTGAATGCCAGAGATCATGATGGGCATTGAAATCGCCTAAGATAATGCGATTGTTTCCAGTGAGTAAGGCCCTGATATTAGGGCGGTATCCACTGGGGCAACAGGTGGCAGGAGGGATGTAGATGTTGATGATTTCTAGGTTTGCATCGCCTGACCGAACAGATAGACCTTGACGTTCTAAGACATTGTGCCGGCGGTCGATGCCAGGATCAAATATATAATAATGCACAGAGTGGCGTATGATAAACGCGAGGCCGCCTCCATTTCCGCTCTCGCGGTCTTTCTTGTGGACATTATACCCAGAGCAGGTCTGCAATGCAGATCTTGCTGTGAGTTTAGTCTCTTGAATAATCGCAGCAATGCGGATGTTGTGCCGTTTCATGAAATCGACTATCTCCGTAATTTTCCCAGATAGTCCATTACAGTTTAACTGCAGAATTATGAAGTGCTTAGGCGTAGACTACGGGACGCCCTTGGGCGTGAACAGCAAGGAGCCACAAAAGATTTATAAAAGTTACGTGGACTTCGGGTTTTGGGATCAAGCCCAGAACAACCTGTCCGATGCAAGCATCCCTTGCACGAGACACACTGAACAGAGTATGGCCGCCCTTAAAAGATTCTTTTCCGGCAGATGCAGCAAAACCATTTCTCAGGACCGGGGTCAGGAGACGGACCCGGATTGGATTCGATGCCTTCCCGGATTAAGAGAGTATGGAGCAGTCCTGCTGCAAGGAGCTGCTGGGAGGATGACAATTTGTGGGAGGGACGAAACAAATTAAATGGGGGTCACACTGAAATGACAGTCCTTGGTCGGGAAAAAAACCCGAGTCGCTCCGGTACATAGAACCGACTGCCTTGGGAAGCGATCACTTTTGTGTCTTATGGAGCTTTGCGGCCGTTGGTTTTAAAGTAAAAAAACAAAGTTTTTTCTTTTTTCTTCTACATGTTGCGGTGCTATTTTGCACCTTCTCAGGAAGTCTGTTTATTGGACAAAAAACATAAAATAATTTATAAACATAACATCGACAAAGTATATAGAATTTTCTACTAAACACTTACATTAATTGTTTTTACAATTTTTTCACTTAAAACATATTAATTTACTGAACAATTTATTTTATTTATTTTCCTTGATCGCCGTGGCGTAAGCACAACTGATATTGTCCACATCGTCCTTAAAATTGACAGCTTTTTTAATTCTTTGCTGTATTCGAAGGCCTTACAGTGTCAGTCTTGTTTTTCTCTTTCTTCTACATCTAAAATGTTTACATTTTCAAATTCAGCTGAGTGTTGTTTATTTGTTAAATGTTGAGAAAGCGCATTTGAGTTTTTTCCATTTTTGGCATCTGCTCTGTGCTCTGATTCTGACACCCAAAGCTCTCTTTGTTGTGCCAATGTATATTTTGTTGCACTTTTCTTCAACATTCCCATTGCACTTTATTTCGTATGTGACGTTGAGTTGTTGTTCCTTCTCTACTTTGTCTTTTGTTCTTGTAAATATTTTATTAAGTGTTGAGTGTGGCTTGTAGGCAAAGCACGTATTGTTTTTGTCCATTATTTTGCTCAATGTTTTGTTGTCCGTTAAGCCTGGTATGTATGTAACTCTCCTGTATATTGTCTTTTCTTGTTCGTTGTTTGTGGCTGCATTTCTATTATAATTTTTAATTTTGTTTATTGTTGTTGTTATAAGCATCTCTGATACTGCATTAGGGTACCTATTTTTATAGAGTATGTTTTTATTTTTCGCCTGTTTTCATTTCTGAACTCTTGATTACTGAGTTTGAATATTTCTCAATTAAGTTTATTGCAGTATTTTTCTTTTGGGCTCAGGGATGATTCGAGTCATATTTTATCATTCTCGACGATGCTATTGATCTTGCGTACCAGTTCGTTATAATTTTTCAATTTTTCTTATAACTTCTATATCTAGGAAGGATATTTTAGCGTTATTTTCTCTTTCTGCAATAAACTGGATTTTATTATGTTGAGCATTCAAAGTTTTTAATATTTCTTCCACGTCCTGTATTTTAACAATTGCTAATATGCCATCTACATATTTATTTATGTATTTGATATATATATCTTTGGATTTCATTGCTGCTAGGCTGTCGTCAATAATTTTGTCAAGTACGATGTCTGCCACGGAGGCATTTGAAGGCCTTCCAGTGTCATTCTTGTTTTTCCTCTTTCTTTTACATCTAAAATTTTTACATTTTCAAAATAAGCTAAAAAACACAAGGACTCCTTAGTTGTTACGAACGCTGACAAAGGGAACAAAACCGTGATAATGTACAAAGGGGACTACACACATAAAATGGAAGAACTACTTAATGACAGAAATACGTATAAAACCATTAGGGAAAACCCAACACAAAAACTACTAAGGAAAAACACAGCATCGTCAACGAAATCTACAAGCATAAAAATATTGACTTCCGACAGAAATCACAATTGGTGTGCACGGCGGCGACAGCACCCAGACTATACGGACTGCAAAAAATACATAAAGAGAACACCTCTCCATCCGATATCGTCGTCCGTTAACGTTCCGTGCTACAAACTCTCCAAATATATAAGTAAAATACTAAAAGAAGTGGTTTCAAAAACATACAATGTGCAAAACTCTTTTCAAGTTAAAGAAAAGTTAAGTAACATAGAGATCAACGAAGATGAAATCCTTATATCGTTTGACGTGGTCTCCCTTTTCACAAATATCACCACTCAACTAGCGATACGTACAATCATGCAAAAATGGCAAACTTTTGAAAAACACACGTCCCTCACGAGAACGCAATTTCTTAAAGTGCTTGATTTCTGCTTAAAAGATAATAATTACTTCGTTTATGATGGCACCTATTATCAAAAAATATACGGTATGCCAATAGGAAACCCACTTTCGATCTCTGTGGCAGACATCGTACTTGACAAAATTATTGACGACAGCCTAGCAGCATTGAAATCCAAACACATATATATGTCAAATACATAAATAAATATGTAGATGACATATATCCAGGACGTGGAAGAAATAATAAAAACTTTGAATGCTCAACATAATAAAATCCAGTTTACTGCAGAAAGAGAAAATAACGCTAAAATATCCTTCTTCGCTATAAAAATTATAAGAAAAAATCGAAAAATTATAACGAACTGGTACACAAAATCAATAACATCGTCGAGAATGATAAATTATCACTCGAATCATCCCTGAGCCCAAAGAAAAATACTGCAATAAACTTAATTGAAAAAAATATTCAAACTCAGTAATCAGGAGTTCAGAAATGAAAACAGGCGAAAAATAAAAAACATACATTATAAAAATAGGTACCCTAATGCAGTATCAGAGATGCTTATAACAACAAAAATAAACAAAATTAAAAATTATAATAAAAAAGCAGCCACAAACAACGAACAAGAAAAGACAATATACAGGAGAGTTACATACATACCAGGCTTAACGGACAACAAAACATTGAGCAAAATAATGGACAAGAACAATACGTGATTTGCCTACAAGCCACACTCAACACTTAATAAAATATTTACAAGAACAAAAGGCAAAGTAGAAAAGGAACAACAACACAACGTCATATACGAAATAAAGTGCAGTGGGAATGTTGAAGAAAAGTGCAACAAAATACACATTGGCACAACAAAGAGAGCTTTGGGTGTCAGAATCACCGAGCACAGAGCAGATGCCAAAAATGGAAAAAACTCAACTGCGCTTTCTCAACACTTAACAAATAAAACACTCAGCTGATTTTGAAAATGTAAAAATTTTAGATGTAGAAGAAAGAGAAAAAACAAGACTGACACTGGAAGGCCTTCGAATACAGCAAAGAATAAAAAAAGCTCTCAATTTTAAGGACTATGTGGACAATACCAGTTGTGCCTACGCCACGGCGATCAAGGAAAATAAATAAAATAAATAGTTCAGTAAATGAATATGTTTTAAGTGAAAAAATTGTAAAATACAATTAATGTAGGGTAGAGGGGGAAGGCTTCGACAGGTTAAGAGAAAATGATTTTTTTAGAGAAATTAGAATGAGAAATAGATAACTCCTTCCATAATTACTGATGCCATGTATGTTTATGACACTTCGGAGTTGTGGTTAATATTCCACATGCTTTTTTTTCTAAGTTATAATCAAATAACCAAAAACAAAAAATATGACGAAACCTCCCTTTTTCGGGGAGGCTTCTTCAGTCATCTGGGTGGCTTCGACATTGGGTGGGAGGTTTCGACATTTATCAAATATAGCAATTGTTTACGCAACTACTAAGATTAA
>JARSSU010025492.1:0-22702 GCA_029619165.1 Eurosta solidaginis
GATGATTGCCGTAGACTGCCGTAAACATATCCCTGAATGCCGGTCGGTCTTCGTATCCTCCGTGGAATATTTCAGTATCGCAGGTTATGAGGTATACTTGTGACGAGTTAGAAGTATTGGGGGATTTAGGGGCTGAGACATTTGAGACGAGGGTCGCAAAAATGGCGTCCATATTTGTGACATGCAAGTTTCATACTGTCAGAGCACTTTTGGTATTTTTGCTCTCTTGAATCGGTGGACTCCTGATGGGATGGAGAAAGAGATACGTTTCTGTAGGAATCTAGGAGTGATTCCCACAATTTTTCGTTGTGTTTTTACCTTAAGAAGGGACTCAGTTTGGTCAGCTATCAGGGTTGCTGACCACTTTGAGTAAAAGGCCTCAAGTCTATTGCTTTCGAAAAGGAAAGTATCGAGACTTATGTCGGTTGACCTGCGTCAAGAGTATCATTTGTTTTTATACTCATATTGGTGTGTTTCTTCTCGAGATTAAAAGTGTGAGTACAAAGAGATTGGTTTTACCCGGGGTGTATGTAAGTACGGGAGAATTATTTAAATTGTTTACTTTGAATAAGAAATAAATCACGAGAACAAGAAAAATCGATGTGAATGCGTGATAGGGGTACACAATAATTAAAGCTTTAAGTGGTTTGAGTCTTAATTTTTTCGCACTGGGTATTTTGGCTTTTGGTCCCTACTGGGTACTTTGCTGTTACCACTCTACCTGCAAAGTATGGGGTATGTTTGTATATGCGCTCAAGTCTTTTCGCGATGCAGTTTTTTTCGATGAGAGGCTGGTGGATTATGTTTTTAATTCTTATCTTAATATATATAAAACACGTGTCACACAATTGAGGCCAATGGACTCCTAAACTACTGAACCGATTTTGAATTTATTTTGCACCCCGTGTGTAGGTGTATCTAACTTGAAATATAGGATGGGTGATTGGGTGACTAGGGTCTCGAGATATAGGCCAAAACGTGGACCCGGGTACCCCTAGAGTATGTTTATAGAATATGGATATCAAATGAAAGTTGTTGATGAGTGCTTTAGTAGAGGGTAATTTTCACACCCTGAGTGACTAGGGTCTCGAGATGTAGTCCAAAACGTGGACCCGGGTACCCCTAGAGTGTGTTTATAGAATACGGATATCAAATGAAAGCTGTTGATGAGTGCTTTAGTAGAGGGTAATTTTCATACCCCTGGGTGACTAGGGTCTCGAGATATAGGCCAAAACGTGGACCCGGGTACCCCTAGAATGTGTTTATAGAATGTGGATATCAAATGAAAGCCGTTTGATGAGTGCTTTATTGTAGGGTAATTTTCATACCCCTGGATGACTAGGGTCTCGAGATATAGGCCAAAACGTGGACCCGGGTACCCCTAGAATGTGTTTATGGAATATGGATATCAAATGAAAGCTTTGGATGAGTGCTTTAGCAGAGGGTAATTTTCATACCCCTGGATGACTAGGGTCTCGAGATATAGGCCAAAACGTGGGCCAGTGAATGCCTAGACAGTGTTTATACAATATGGATATAAATGAAAGCTGTTGATGAGTGCCTTAGTACAGAGTAATATATTATCCAGAGGCGGACTGGGACTGGGATTAGGACTAGGACTGGGACTGAGACTCGGAGTGGGACTGGGACTGGAATAAAATACATACCACCTTCTGCGACAGGCAATAAGGGATGCAGAAGAATGAGAAGAAATTGAGGGAAGAGAAAAGAGAGAAGGAGATTGAGAAAGAGATATAATGAGACGAAGATGAAGCGAAAAAGACGGAGGGAGGAGTGAATAAAAGGATTAGGAAAAAGTGAAGACGGGGGGAGGGAAGAGTCAGACGGAAAAAGCTTATTAAAATGTATGCAGATTGGCCAAATTTAGGGCAGGACAACGTCTGCCGGGTCTTCTAGTATGTGTATAAAATATTTAATAGGGAAAATATGAATGCCGGTTTTGAGGACAATAAGGGCGTGGAGTTATGCACCAGTTAATTGGGTATAGGTATGTATATACACATGTATCGCCTCGTCCGCCATTTGAGCACCCTTGCGCCAACCGTCCGCCTCTCTTGTGGCCTTAGGATCGCCCTCGAAGCGCAGATAGGGAATCAGGTAGTCTGTTGGTCTTGTGATTGATGACGCTATACTACTATGGCCGTATGGTCGGCGCTCAAGCTGCCCCGAGGCACCCAGCCTGGTTGCAGTTGTTAACGCTATGTTCTTTGCTACCAGGTCTACAGGTGGAATGTGCAGAATGGCATACAGTGCAGCTGTCGGGGTTGTTTTCAGGGCTCCCGTAATGCTAAGCATTGATAGTCTGCATACCCCCTCTAATTTTTTGAGGTAGGTTGCTTTTTGTGTGGCTTTCCACCAAACAAGAACTCCATAGTATAGGATAGGGCTTACAATCGCTGTAAAAACCCTATGAGAAAGAGAGGGCGATAAGCCCCACGTACACCCCAGCATTCTTTTACATGCATAAAGTGCCGTTGAAGCCTTCTTCACCCTATCCTCCACGTTGAGCTTCCATGACAGCTTACTGTCTAGGATGATTGCTAGATACTTTGTGCAAGGTTTCTCATGTAGGGTCACCCCTCCTAACTTAGGCCTGATCCAATTTGGGAACTTGTACCTCTTTGTAAACAAGACCATATCCGTCTTATCCGCGTTGACTTTCAACCCGACATTTGATGCCCAGGAATGAATATACCGAAGCGCCCGATCCATCAAAGAGCTAATCGTTGGAAGGCATTATCCACATATGACAATTGCAACGTCATCCGCGTAAACCGTAAGTTTTACTGGTCCCTCCTCAAATCGTCTGAGCAGTTGGTTGAGGACCAGCGTCCACATCAGAGGTGAAAGCACCCCTCTCTGCGGCGTTCCCCTGTCCACTGATTTCGTGGCCTCGTACAATCCCCATTGTGATGTAACCTTCCTGCAATTTAACATGGAGCCGATCCATCTGGTTAAGGCTGGATGTACTTTAATGTAATTAAGACCATCCATAATCGCCCATTTAGAGACATTATTGAAAGCCCCGGCAATGTCTAAGAAGACTCCTAGAGCATATTCCTTATATTCCAGGGCTTTCTCTACGCTTATAACCACCCTATGTAATGCGGTGTCTACCGACTTGCCTTTGGTGTACGCATGTTGTGTTTGTGGAGAGCAGCTCTTCATCCACGTTGGACTTTATGTACACATCTATCAGCCTCTCAAAGGTTTTGAGCAGAAATGATGTTAAGCTAATGGGTCTATCTTCCCGCCTTTGGTAGGAAAGCTACACGAGCAGTTCTCCAAGAGTGCGGTACATGATTCAGTCTTATGCACCCATCGAATATTATTTTAACCCAATCCACGACCGCCCTACTAGAGACTTGTAGCATGTCCCGGCGATTTAAACTTAGAAAACGTCTTCACTGCCCACTCAATCTTGTTATCGGTCACCAAGCCCTGCACTACCCGCTCCGTGATCGAAGTGTGAGTGCTGTCTGCTGGCTCTTCTAAACCATCTCCCGATGGGAAATGTGTATCGAGAAGCACCTTAAGGGATTCCTCACTATTACGTGACCATTCCCCGTTCTCTTTCTTTATTAGTCCCTGGACTATATTTCCCTTTGCTAGGACTTTTCTCAACCGTGCTGTTGCGCTGGAGCACTCTATGTCCGTACAGAAACTTTTCCATGAGATTCTCTTCGCCCTGGAAATTTCACGCTTGTAGATCCTCAGTAGATCCCTGTACTCGTCCCGACACGCTTCGCTTTCCGCGGTCTTTGTTAGCTTAAACATTTCTTTTACCTGTCTTCTTAGAAGACTCAGCTCATTGCTCCACCATGGCGGCTTCCTCTGAATCTTCTTAGAGGGCAAGTTTTGTTATACGCAGTCATAAGCGTCCTTGTTAGGAATTCATTAGACTCCTCCAGTTCTACCACATTGGCAACCTCTTTGGGTTGTCCCAGTTTCGTTTCTACCTGTTTCTGGAATTTAGTCCAGTTGACCTAGGGTTTCTAAAGGTTCCTCCCTTCTCTACCCTCTTTAGGGGGATGGTGAAGCTGATATACGCATGGTCGGAGAAGGATGGTCTATCAAGTACCATCCAATCATACATTGATATATCACTTCGGAGGTCAAGATAAGTGCCTGCTCATTCCTTTGCTCAACGGCCACCATTACAAGGTCCTCAGTAGTGTAATTCGGCAGCATATATGAATGCAGCTGTTTCCTTACCATTACTACAGCTCGCACACGTCCTTCCGTTTGCGCATAGTAAACGCCAAATCCGCGCGCGCTAAGTCCAGAAACCTTTCCTCCCGATGAGAGCCTTGGCTCCTGGGTCAGCGCCACGTCAAACTAACCCTCCTCAAGGGTTAGGAGGAGTTCGCTCGACGCCACTTTACTGTGTTGGAGGTTTATCTGTAGGGTTCGCAGCATCATTGGGCTGTCTGTCCCCCTCCAGCACCTTCGTCGGGATGTCGTCGTCCTCTCTTGCCCTTTTGGTTTACAGTGTTCGAAGCCCCCTTCAGCCTCTCGTGACTGTTGTGCCGGGTGTTCCTCTGTGCGACTCACAGTACCATCTGGCTGTTGGTCCTCTTCTAACACCTTCCTGTTGACGTCGGCTACCTCCACCTGTATTTTTTCCCTTAGGCTTTTGAGGTCCTTTTCGACTTCGGCCACTTCCAGGGTGTTAAGATTTTTATCCTCGGGACTTCTTTTCCTGAGTCGCATATAAATTTTGCCTGTACCAAAGGACATTTTTCCAAGCTGCGTGTACAATATATCCTCCGCCTGCTTGTTTATTTGGAATATGTAGAACTGACCTTCGTCCGTAGGCCGAGATACAGTAAGTACCTTCCAATCCTGTGTCGGTAGGTTCGGATTCTGATTCTGCAGAAGTCGCAGTGTATCCTCCGACTTCATCACGCATGGTATCCATACCTTAACTTTTGGTACGGTGGGGATTTGCGCTTTATCCATCACCTCAAACCGCGCGTTCGTGCCTTGCCTTTGGAACCACTTCCTCCAGCCACCGTAAGCTCGCGATGTTGTCGCACGCTATCATCTTCACACCATTATACCATCCCCCCGAATCAAAGGTTGGAAGAGGCTTACTTGGTTGTTCCCTCATCATATTAAGCATTAAGCTAATAAGCTCCCTTTCTACAAATCTCCACCTTTCACTAGTCATCTGTCCACAGTCAGTGACTGCTTTGCCACATCACTTATCTTCTCGCGAAAAGGCGGCGTCTTATGTTAACTCCCTTTGGCTCCTACGAGAAATCCGGAGTCTTAGCTTTAACTCCCTTAGCACCTCCGAGGAAGCCGGAGTCTTAGCGTTATCTCCCTTTGGCTTATCTCATACTTCCGTAGTTGGAACTTCCCTCTGACTCGCAGCTTTCGAGGTAGTTGCTACCTCGCTATTGGGGCCCATATGTCTTACAGCTTTGGGCCTACTTGTCTTGTCTATGCGACTGCCCTGCCTCGCGGCTCTGGGACTGGGCCCATTCTGCCTCTTGAAAGCAGCCTTGTCGCCTTCCGCCGAACGTTGCATCTTCATTCTGCCATTCGACGCTTCTTCCTCTTCGTACCTGTTGCAGAACCCAGGATTTCTAGCAGCAAACCTTTTGAACTGCCTTCGACCTACTTCTACCGCCTCATGGACCCATTCCAAGCGCTCGATCTCCACTTCTGTTCAGTCGACCACTGCTCCCAGGCGTTGGACAATTCTTAGTGCTGCACGGTACTGCGAGAGAGCTCTTTTACTTCCTCTGCTCCCTACCCTTCTCCACTCTTCTACTCCGTTTTCATTTGTGTGCTTTTCCAACACGGAGTTCATTGAATCAGCACTACTCTCGCTCCCCGAGTCCGACGCATCGCTTAATGCGTATTTGTCGTCTTGGCTTGCGACTCAGTCTTCCTCTTATCATCCTCCTTATTACAATTTGGTAATGAGTCGTTCATCTTGGTCGTACGACCACCTGCCCGACAAGGCGGGCTCAGCTGTCCAGTATTATATACGGGGAAAGAACCGTCAGCCACAGTAGCGCCCCTTACTGTGGTAAGGCCATCAATACTTCCCGAGATGGCCCGTTATCGAGAAGGCTCCGTTCGTTTACAGCCGAATTTATCCCCTGGCAGCAAATCGTCCAACAGGCACGGTCCGCATAACACCCTGGATTAGGGGGTTGGCAGTTCTTGGTCACCGACATCCCGCCGCCCTCCTATGAGGCGAAACGGAGATGCAAGCCCTAAACAGCTCCGCATCATAGTCGGTCGCTATGGAGATCGTATAAGCCCTCACACCAACGACAAGGTGCCTACCCTAGTGAGGGCAGTGGTGAAGGTGGTCGGTGCTCGGCTTAGTGCGAGTCCAACAAATAAACCTCCACCACTGTAAAGCAGCATATGCTGCGCTGCTGCTCCAGTTTTCCAGTGGGGCGGCTGACATAGCCCTTATCCAGGAGCTTTGGGTAGTAGGGCACAAGATATGCGGGCTGAAGGCAGCAGGATTGACGTTGGTAAGTGGTGCCATACGCGGGAAAGCGGGAGATTTCATCTTGGTAAGATCTGATATACATTTTCTTTTTCTCCCCCAGTTTAGTGACGAGGATGCTAAAACTTTGATGTTGACGGTCAGTGGTACGGATGTTACACTGACGTCTTTCTACTTCCCTCATGAGGGATCAGCTCCGACGGAACTAGTCTGCATGATAGCTCTGGAGGCGAAGGATCCACTACTACTAGCGGGAGATGCCAATGCGCTCAACGAAAAGTGGGGCAGCGGAGACACGAACAAGTTATTTATCATAACCTTAAGATTTGCAATAGGGGTTCGGTACCCACGTTTGTTACTAGGAGCAGACAGGAGGTTCTGGACGTCACCCTGATCTCGGGCAGCGGGGAATCCATGATAAAAACTGGAAGGTGCTTGAAGACCACTCTGGCATAGAAACCTAATAAACGCCAATTGGCGTATCTATAGTGAGGAGCTTCAAAGAGGCCCTCAGGATCTAGTGTTCATATCCCCCAGTACTCTGCAGAGCTGGATAATATGGTTCACTTATATACGAAGGCTTGCGGGGAGGCTATTAATAAAGCCTGCCCTAGGAAGAAATCTAGGGGTAGACCACACACGCCGAACGCGGACCTATACAATCTACACAAGGCTTGTTGGAAAGCATTTAATCTTGCCAAAGCCTCCAGGGAAGCTGAAAAATGGGATGCATACAAAATGATGAATTTTCTCCACTTCTATGGGTTGCCACACTTAATGAGGTCTTGGTTCTTCTTGAGAAGGACGGATGCAGCAAACTAATCGCATATGCAGATGCCCTGGCTGGTTGAACGGTTGTCAAAGTTCGAGTTTTTTGCCGGTTTGTATTCAATCCACGGCTCTCACTCCACTTTGTCATATCCTTGTTGTACTCTGCAACTCTGAAATTTATTCAACAATCCCACTTCTGACACCAATTGTAACGAATTTAGTCAAATTCCCCTTATTCCGAACCTTCTGCTAACGTTCGAATCGCTAAACTGTTGAATAAATAACTCCAATATTCATTAATGCAAAATGGTCTTTATTAGACTACTTTGAGTGTACTTCACAATAACTCTTACTTCACAACTATTATTATTATTATTATTATTGATTGCTAACTTAAATTTAAAATTACAAGCTAGCGGTTTTTAAATCGGAGCAATGGCAACTAAGGCCTTCAGCTCACAAGGTTTTAGTTTTGAACCGTAAATATGGATATATACATAATGTAAATGACTTAGATAATATGACTTAATGTCTATTGATATATGGGCAAATCCAAAAACTTTTACTTTTTTGGATACTCGGGTTTTACACACACGGCAAAAAACTTAAGCCAGAAAAAAGTACAAGGACATTAAGTTCGACCTTTTGACTATCCGATCTGATGATTTTAAAAATCAAGAAAGTTGATAGTAAGTTTTTGCAGAACTTCGAAACGTAAAAGACATCGATTTTTATACTTTTTCAAGCGAAACCCTTAATTTTTTTTTGAATTTTTTCGATAAAATTTTGAGGCATCGCTGAAAACGCTTTGGAATTTAAACTATATGTTGTTTTTGAGACGGAGATTCTAAAAGTATGAGCATAATTAATGTGCCCCTCCAATACTCAAAACTATAATCAATCAAAATAGCGATACTTTTTTTGTCATTTTCAATATTAACAGTTTTTTGCTTATGGCTTTTTGAGGCAACTGAGTATGTATTGAAATTTGGGTTATGCACGATCATAGCCTATCAGGGAATAAAAATAACTGGGGTTTCAAATTCGATGTGCCCCTTTCAGTTTTGAAGGAAGAGGCAGAAAAGTGGAATCACTTGGTTGCGTAAATTTTTTTTCAGAAGCATGTTTTTTTGTGGGCACAGCTACAATTTTACTTTTATCACTTCATACCCGTTTGTTAATTTTTTCTCTACACCACAGTAGTATACATCAATTGCCTCATCTTGAAATATTCACGCAAGGAAAGCTATTGATGTTTGTACATGGGGCAAATATACGAAATTTCCGACAAAAATTGGCAATCGTCAAAAAGTGTAGAAAAAAATTTTAATTTTTTTTAAACCAGGTTTTATTTAAAAGTAAATGAAAAGTAAAACAAATTTGGTACAAAAATTTAACACAAAAAAAAATTTCTACACTTTTTGACGATTGCCAATTTTGGCGAAAATTTCGTATATTTGCCCCATGTACAAACATCAATACCTTTCCTTGCGTGAATATTCCAAGATGAGGCAATTTATGTTATACTGCTGTTGTGTAGAGAAAAAATTAACAAACGGGTATGAAATATTTGACGGTTGCCCGGTTTCATATTTTTGCCGATATCTCTAAAACCGGGTTTCGGGTATCAACAAAATTTTATCTAAATATATCCCACATAGATATGCACATCCTGATAAAATTTCAACCCAATCGATTAAGAAGTCTCCATATTTTGTTAAAATTTCGATCTAATCGGTACAGAGGTGTTGAAATAAATATATATTTAACATTGCGACCTCAATTTATATATATTTTGCTCGATCTTTTGACTATATCTTTTTGAGGCATTATGTAAGACGAGTAATGGCGATGCATTATAGCTTCAATTTACCCGTCAATGTTCCTAACAAAAGATATTTGCGTGATACCATCTCTCAAAAAAAAATGTTTTCTCCAAAAAAACCAAAGTTTGGTGGATTTCCCCATATGTATGAGATCGTGTTTTTATTTTGTAATACTGATTGAAATTTTTAAATTGTTATTTAAATAACGTAATAAAGACGAGTGGATTTTAAGAATAATATAATTTTTGATATGTTTTCTGCTGTTAGGGGTTGATAACAAAATTATGGGGTTGTTGTTGGAAAAGGCTAGGGTACGTTTGTGTTTGAAAGCGTGGACATTCAGTTAGGAGATGGGGAATAGTTATAGGTATCTGGAGTTGCAGTAGTTACAGTCTTTTGGAGGTTGGTTTTCTATGTGATAGCTGTGTGTAACCTAACCGGACACGTTCAAATTTTACTATATCAAGACGGGGTATGTTGCCTATGTGACAAAGAAATGTTTCGCGTTGGTTTTATTACTGTTAATATATTGGTACCAGGTAGATGTTTGTGAAAATAGGTCTTTATGGGCTAGTCTATAAAAATATGAAATATGCCTCTTTATGTCCTTAAAATTGCTGTTTTGTTTAACGGTAAGCGGAGCTAGGTAACCAGAATTGCAAGTTTGGTCAGCTAGTTCGTTACCTATAATATTAACGTGACCGGGTATCCAGATCAAAATGAATTTGGGGTAAAATTCTGTTAGTAGTATTTTTATGTTGTTAGCATAGTATTCGGTATTAAGTAGGTTTGTTACAGAATCTAATGTAGAAAGCGAATCTGAGCATATGGCATATTTTCCTGGTGTGTCTTAGTAATAGTGTGGGGTAATAAAAATAGCTATGATTTCAGCGGCAAACGCGGATGAGTATTCTGGTAGAAGAGATGTGAGTATGATTTCGGAATTTCTGTGATACTATATGTGGCAGAGTGATTGGATTTCGATCCATCGGTGAATATACACTTACAATCGTTATATTTGTTTGATATTTCTGAGAATAGTTGTTGATATACTGAAGATGGGGTAGATGACTTGTTGTGAGTACGCATGGAAGTTACTATAGCCCGTGCGGGAAATTTCCAAGATGGGATATTTTCTGTAAGTGAGGGTTCGGAAAAGTATGGAATATTAGAAAGAACATTGATGTATAGTTTTGGAAACAACGGACTCAGGATTTTTGTTTTGTCTAGGTTTTGTAAATTTGTCGATTATGTTGTGGATAGGAGTGTCATGGCTAGTTAAGAGGTTCTTGAAGAGGTTTGTTGTGATGAAGCCTCGGTTGTTTTTTATTGTATGTAGATTAGCTTCGTACATTATGTTACGTATGCGCGTTGTTCGGAGGCTCCCAAAGTTATGGCGTGCTGCAGAGTTAATGCTGGATTGAAATTTTGTAATATTTTTTTAGACGTATATTCGTAAAGGAATATGCCGTAATTGATTTTAGATTCAATAAGTGCTTTTACGACTGATATGAGAAAGAGCTAATATTGCAGTTAAACTTAGAGCTTAATAAAAATTTGATGATCTTTAACCTATTTTCTAGTGAGAGTGAGAGATAATTCACGTGTGAGTTCCATCTGTACTTGAAATTTACTATGACTCCTAGGATTTTGAGTTCGTCTACATCCATAAGACATATGTTGTTTGCTTGTATAATCATTTACAATTTCTTTTCCTGCATATATGTAGATGTTTGCATATTCCCAAGGCTAACTCGCGCCAGAATAATCACTCCAGTTCAAAATTTCTGTTATATGTTGAGTTTAAATCGATAGTTTAATTTTTTTTTGAGTCGAGTTGGGCTATGATATGAAAGTCGTCTGCGTATGCGCAGAAACTTAACTCCCTGTTTGTCGATATGATATTTGCGAGTTTATTGTAAGCAATTAAAAATAGTACGACTCATAACGGAGATCCCTGAGGAACTCCTTTGAAAAGGTTCTTTGTATTAGAGTATTTATTACCTACTCTGACTTTGAGTTTCCTGTTTTTCATAAAGTTTGATACGTAATTTATTATTTTATTGATCTATAATGGTGTGGATACCAACTCTGTGGAATGCCTTTGAGAAATCTAACGATATTATGGATATATGTTTTTTGGACGAGAGAGAATCAGTTATCATGTAGTCTAAATTTATTAGACTATCAGTAACTGATCTCCCTTTGCTAAAGCACATTTGATGGCTATTAAGTAGCTTGTTGTTTGTAACAAACCACCATAGCCTGTTAGATATAATTTTGTCTAAGGTTTTTTGCAATTACTGGGTTTAAAGAAATTGGCCGACAGGAGTTTACGGCAGTTTTGTTGCTATTTGGTTTTAAGATAGGAATAATTGTGCTTATTTTATACATTTGTGGTATGTAGCTGTCAAAAATGTATTATATAGAGAAACTAGGGCGAATTTTAGCTGTATGTGATAATTGCTTTACTATATGGTATGTAATTCTGTCGAAGCCTGGGGTGGAACCCTTCAATTGGTTCAGCGCTATGCTTAACTCTGTATATGTAATAGGTTTTCCAATTTCTTCCGCTTTTTCGTCAGTAATGTAGTTTGGTGGGTTTGTCCAGAGAGTTTCCTTTTTAGACCTAAATGTGTCCGGGAAATTAACGTCGTCCGATTGTTCAGATCAGTGGGTACAAAAGGTGTTGGCTATTTCAAATTTGTCCAGCTTGATAGCATTGTCATATGTTAAGCAGTGTATTCCGATGCGGGCTTAATACCGCAAAATCGTCTGATATTCGACCATACACAGATATTTAATCTTTTTTGGCTATTTTATTTCTCTTTTCAATTTAGAGGCTGCTTTTTTATAGTTTAAAATATTTTCGTTAGAGATAGAACGTTTGAGTTTTCGCCAAACATAGTTTTTATGCAGTTTGAGTTCTAGCTTTTTGTTCCCACCATGGTACAGATTTTTGTTGTAAATTGTTGGATGTCTGGGGTATAGAAAAGTGAGCACTTTTTAATACTATTCTTTGCATGTTTGCGGCTTCTTTGTTAACAGTTTCACATGTGGGTATATCGTTACAAAACTTTTCTGAGAGATTATGATACTTCTCCCAATCAGCGCGAGTTGTAAAAAATTTGGGTTTCAAGGTATTGTGCGACTGGTTAGTAGAGTGAATTAGTTTTGTTAAGATTGGGTAGTGGTCATCTTCCTAGGAGGTGCATGTTGCATCTATATCTAATTGGGGAACAAAAGGTGAGGTCTAGATGAGAGAAGGTGTTATGTGTATTTAAGTAAGTGGCGTGGCCGTCGTTGAGAATAGTATAGTAAAAGTTATCTAAGAAGTTACGGATTAATTTCTCTAGGGAATTATTGCGTGGGGAACCCCATTCTTGGTGCCAACTGTTGAAGACATCTGTGATTATGCTGGGTATCTGTTTGAACTGAACGCGGGGAATAAGTCTGATGGTACAAGTCCTCATATTATGTGAGATTTATACTGAAAAAATGGAGAATTTAATTTTGGAATAGATTATTGCTGATATTGATTGGAAGCGAGTGTTTGTGTTTACTTCTTCATATTGGATTTTGTTATGGGCAAGGAGTGCGACTCCTCCGTACGTTAGGTTAGGTTAGGGTGGCTGCCCGAGGGCACACTTAGGCCAGTAGTATTAGGCCCGTTGTGATACCACGAAAAACACCGTTACCTTCCTCTTCGAACCATTTTGAGGACCTGATGAAAGCTACCAGCTCCTTGACGTCATGCTGCACAACCTGGCTCAGATTATCAAGAAATAGAGCTCCCAGAAAGCGCTGTCGTGCTCCGCTTAGTGCTGGGCAGTTGCAAATGAGGGGAACCACCGTTTCCTTCTCCTCATCCTCTTTACAACTCCTACAGCAACGACGATAAGGCGATCCTAACCTTTCTACATGCCTACCTTTGAGGCAATGACCCGTTAGTGCCCCCCACAAGTGTGGAAATTGTATCCCTTCTTAGGTTGTACACGGGACGGGATCTTTTAGGATCCATTTAGGCCAGGTTTCTTTCGATGTTCGACACCCCGGTGTTTGTAGCCATCTTTCGTCGGCTTGACGGTAGATGTGCTCTTTAGCATTAGCTGCATGTGGACAGGGGCATACCTAAGCGTTCTTGTCCAGGAAGAACCTGCCCGGTTGTACCCTGCCTAGCGAGTTCATCTGCAATGCAGTTTCCCTCGATATCCCTATGTCCAGGGACCCATGTGAGGTGTACACGGTTTCTGTTGAGCCATCTCTTGAAGAGATCGGCGACAGTTTAGTGCTAGTTCAGAATTGAACGAGTGGGAGTCCAGAGATTTTATGGCAGCTTGGCAGTCGCTGAAGATAAAAATTTCTTTGCCGACATTGTATGTTCCTATCCTAGCTGCGGCTTCCATTATGGCTGCAACTTCTGCCTGGAATACACTGCAGTGGTCGGGTAGTCTGAATGAGAGCTGGAGGTTAAGGTCCCTTGATTATACTCCACCTCCAACTCTAACCGTTTAGCTTGGAGCCGTCCCTGTATATGGAAATGCTGTTGCTCATAGCAAGGCACTTATCCGACTCCGTCCAGTTATCCCTGCTGGTATGTTTATGTTAAAGTTGGTTTCCGCACTGTTGTGGTCGCACAGCGATCCGTACTAGGAGGAATAAAACTGTATTTGTTTAGTATACTTGAGTGTCCTGTGGTATTGTTGTTCCAACGACAACACTCCCTTAGACGCAGGGCTGACGTTTGCCGATGACCAGCTAGATCCAATGGAAGGATGTCAAGAATGGCCTGAAGAGCTTCGCTAGGCGTTGTTCTTAGAGCCCCGCTTATGCTTATCATGCTGGATCTGTGGACTTTACCCAAAAAGTTTAGGTTTGACGCCTTTGCTCAAGGCTGGCAACCATACGACTACCCCATACAGCAGTATGGGTCTGATAATCGCGTATAAATCCATCTGCATATATGTTGGGGTGTAGTCCCCATTTTTTGCCATGCTCATTTCTACACGTATATAATGCAATGTACGCTTTCTTTTTTCGACTGAATAACGTTGTCCTTCCAGTTCAGATTTTTGTCTAAAACTACGCCTAGAAATTTGGCTTTATTTTGCCAGGCTTAGGCGCATCCCATTTAGTTCTGGTGGGTTTAATGATGTATTTTGTATCGT
Source organism: Eurosta solidaginis (assembly GCA_029619165.1). Lineage (NCBI taxonomy): Eukaryota > Metazoa > Arthropoda > Insecta > Diptera > Tephritidae > Eurosta > Eurosta solidaginis. Next base: position 14,265 of record JARSSU010025492.1, read on the forward strand.
TTTGGGGTATATAAGACAAGCTCTACTTTATCGAATTGACGCTGAGATCCACATCGGAAGCCCACAGGGAAACCTCTCGCAATGCTAGCTGCATCAAGTCGCATAAAGTTTGAGGCAACTTGCCTCTGTAGACAATACGCTAGGTCATCAGCATATGCCACAACCTTCCCGCTCCCCAACTAGTAGAGTTTACCGTTAGTTGCATAGTAGAGGAAAGGACACCACCCTGGGGCGTGCCCCTTGCGACAAATCGTGTTATCTCAACCTTCCCCAGTGAGGAAGAGCACTTTCCTTCCCCTGAGCAGTTGATCATTAGTCCCACTAGGGGTCTATTTACGTCCAGATCAGTTTAAAGCATTGTTAACGGCGTCTGGGCTTATATTGGCTGAATGTCTCGTTCATTGTCTAGGAAGGCCACAAGACAATAATCCTTTTTCGATCGAACAAGGATGTTTCTATAGTAGAGACTAGGCTGTGTAGCGCAGTTTCCGCAGATTTACCTTTGGTGTACGCGTGTTGATAGCCCGAAATGAGGTTCCTATCAATGCTTGTAGTGAGACATCGCTAACTATACTCTCTAGGGTCTTGAGTACGAAAGATGAAAGACTGATAGATCTGTAGTTCTTCGGCTCATAGTGAGAGGCGTTGCCTGCCTAGGAATGAATATGAATGTGGCGCTCCTCCATGCACACGGAATATACACTTAGAGTCAAGCAAACTGTATATATGTTCCCGCAGCCAGTTGGCTGATACTCCAAGGGAGTATATAAGTTGAGTCGGGGGACAATGGCGACTGGTCCAGCAGCCTTAAAAGCTTTATATTTTAACTGCCTATAGCCTGGTTTGTTACAGGTACTTCAGGTGCGTTGCGCATGTTTCCTGGGAAATGTGTGTCAGAAGCAGCTCTAGTGGTTTCACATCAGCGCTGCGTCCAGGTTATCATTTGATATCCGCAGAAAGCTAATAGCTGTTTTGCGTATTAGAAGCACGCACCGTATCCTTGATGTGTCGGCGACACTTTCGACTCCAATGTCTTTTCGCTTGTCTCCGGACTTTTTGTAGGTCCTTAGTGTGTTCCTGTTGTATTTGTAGCCATTGTGGCCCATTATCGAGACTTATGATTTGTTATAAAACCGCTCTATACAGGATTTACGTGGTAAGTCCACATCATGGGACCACCAGTGAGGTTTACGCTTACCGCATGGTTTTGACATTTTACTTGCCGGTTCGAGGCATTTGGGAGTGCACACATGAGAAGGTTGCTATAAAGATTCTTCAGCTCCTCCTTTGATAGGGACTTTGTGAGGGCAGTGCTGGTAGTTCCTTGCTAATAGGCCATTATAAAGTTCCCCGTTTGTATTACGTGGGTTACGTCTCGCAATGAGCTGATCGACAAAAAACTTTAACATTACTTCCAGTCAATACCGTGTGGTGTTTTCGACCCAACCATAAAGCTTTCGCTATAAATAATGAGGTCAATAACCTCTAACGTTGGGTAGGTTAGGTTAGGTTCAAGTGGCTGCTGTCCACATCGGAGCGCACACTTAGGCCTTTATAGCCACTTTGTTGAGTTTGTGAAGCTAACCAAGCGTCGCGTATTGACGTCAGACTATATCATGTAGATCTACAGAAACTCTTGCCCATGAAACGTTGCCTCTTTGTCTACTGAGCGATACTGGACATTCGCGAAGTGCATGATGCCTAACCGCTTTCAGGCTCATCTGCTTACGTTGTCGCATGCTTGTCTCTAGAATAATCATTAATGGAGCGTGCCAATCCTTTTCGCATGCTCGTCCTAATACAGGTGACTGTGACCAGTGAGGAATGACCTACAACTTAGGCAAGATGTCTCCCGTCTTACGGATTGCATGTCCATTCTCGGGCCGCATGTGAGTGTTTGCTGTGTGAGGCATTCATCATGATGTGCTTCCACCTCATCTCCGCTTCCATCAGTAGAGCTCCTTGTATGCTTGAGCATGTGCAGGTGGTACGAGCGGCTTATCGCTCAACTATTCGCAGGATGCGAAAGTGGAAGGTGAGGTGCGCTCCCTTATTGTAAGCTCAATCCGCCATCTCATTAGCGTCCTTTGCCCATACCATACCAGATGCAGCACGGAAACTGTTCTGTCCATCGGACGGTCAGGTGATACTGCGACAGTCAAGGGCTTTCGTGAAGCGCTGCTTGACTGTCTGACGAAACATATAATATGTGCTCTCTGAGTAGACTACCTTCTGCCTTCGAGGCAGTCCACACATGAGTCTTGTCGATGGCTACAAGTCTCGCTTGAAATACGCTGCAGTGTTCCGGAAGGCGCGCTCTCGAATAGACGACCCCTCTGTCACACTTGTGTGTTCCAGTTTATAGATCATCTCGTATAGATCTGAATGGCTGTCAGGCGGCCAATAGTGTGTCATTCACTCCATCTGTTCCTCTCATCAGGAAAGATAATATCTCGTATCCCTGTGTTAAAGATAGTATGTGGTTTACAGAATATCTCGTCCAACTCTCGCGCTAACCAGATCTGTACCAAATCTCAGTGTGGTTGCAGTGGACATACCGTGTGTTAGCAGCTTTCCTCAGCCTAATAGCTGCACACGCTGCGTGGAGTATTTATGCCTACTATCAGCCTCCTACTCGTGTGCACGATGACAATTCACATCGTCTGCTTATTGGTGTCGAATGGTCTCTGACATTAGTGATCAATAAAGTAATTGCTCTCTCCTATGTGTATATTCAAAAGCCTACATGTTCGCTCTGACAAATTGTCATTAGTCAATACGCTGTACTGTTGATAAGTTAATTTATATACGGATAAACTTTAAATTAGAATCGTGTTATTGTGTGATCGTGAGAGAAAATCTGAAGGTGTAATTATTACTTTGCATACATATACTTGTAGGGAAGATCCCTGGTGGTTGTGTGGAGATAATCGGGAAGGAATGATGTTTGAGACTCCCATCGGAGATCCTACCCGGTTCATAAAAGGGGTTGCCCTCAAAGTTCTGAGGACTCTATTTATAGTAACTCATACCCGGGTCATTTGGGAAGTGACATTCCCGTGGATGGGTTTGGGGACATCCATAGGGTTCTCCCCTTCCTGTCGTGCTGTCAGTGTGCGGGACATTCCGGGATGGTATTTGGGGACTCTATCTGGTCGTCCGGCGATCATATAGTGGGCAATACCCAACCATACTATGACACTCCCAATATGACCCAAGCAGGTAGTCACCGAAAAACATCCAGAGACGACCTACCCAAAAGGTACCCGCGAGTGTATAGTCCCAAAATCCAGCGCAGCAATGTCACAATAGTATCCCGGGAGTGACCCGAAGTAGTGTCCCCCAAAACCATCCGGAGACGTCCGCCTCAAATGACCCCGACGTACGCTCTCCCTAAACACTCATCACGGATGCGTCCCAAATAGGCCCCGAGGGACCTCCGCAAAACCAATCCTCAGAATGTCATCCCACCATACAGTGTCCCGGGACAGGGACCAGCGATAGCCAGTCCCCGACAAACCATCCCAGAATTACAGGAAGAAAGCAAAAAGATCCCGGAAATGACCCCCAATATGGCCCGTGGTCACGGAGTCAAAACATCCGGGAACGTCCACCCACTAAATGACAGCCGCGCAACGACCCGATGGAAGTCACCACATACAACCATCCCCACGTAAAATGTCCACCCAAATGTACCCGGGAAGACCCGCATGGAGTCCCCAAACCACCCCAAACCCCCAACAAAACCAACCCACCAAAAACCACACACCAAACCCCCAAACCCAACCCCCCAAAACCAACCCAAAACCCCACAAACCCCACCCACCCCCCAAAACCACCCAAACCCCAAACCCCCAAAAAACCCAAACCCCAAACCACACCCCCAAAAACAACCACCCCACACAAACAACACCACCCACACCCCCAAACCAACACCCAAACCCCACAAAACCCCCACCCAACCCCCCAAAACCATCCCGGAATTGTCCCCAAATGAGACGAGGGAGTCGCCCACAGTAAGTATCCGGGGAGCGTCCACTAAATGACGCGTGCCAGGGACGACCCACGATGGAGTCACCCACAATCCATCCACAGAAGTGTCTCTCCATTTCTCCGGGACGAGCGTACGCATGCAGTCCCAATAACCATCCAGGAATGTTCCCTAATCTACCCGCAGGAACTCCCTCAAAAGATCCGGAATGACCCCTCACAACATGAAACCTGAGATCGTCCACGTAAAGACATCCAGGAACCTCCAGCTAAATGACCGCCGGGACGACGCGATGGTACTGTCCCACCAAACCCTCAGAATGTACTCCCATAAGGACCCGGGAGTGACTCTCTGATCGAGTCCCAAGAGAGACCATCACCTCCGGCTTGTCCCCCAAATTATCCCGAGAGGAGTCTCCCCAACACCATCCCGAATGTCAAATTATCCCAAGAGACGGCCGTAAATTTATTTGTCCGATTGTCCCAAAACTATCCGGAATGACTCCATAATGACCCCGAGGCGATCCCCAAGAAACATCGGGAACGCCCATTAATGACGCCAGGACGACCGACGTGATGGATTGTCTCCAAAGCCGATGCCGATATGATCACCCGATAAAAACCCGCGCGGATGCTATTTTTTCCGTATCCACATTTCTGCGGGGTATGGCAGCATATGAAACGAATCACCAATTGCTCATACGTAGAACGTCGCACTTTTGATTCTTTGAAAAACCATGATTTAAAATATTGTTACAAATAATAATGAACAATATTTAATTCTTACTTTGTATTACATTTCGCACAGATTGTTGCACTAAACCGCTGATTCGGTTATCTCGTTTTTAGGTAGTGTCAGGTCACTACCGTATGGTGAAAGTGGCACAGGTCTAGCGTAGAGCTTTTTAGCTTTTTAGAGTTGTCGAGTTATGCCTACAGAATAGAAATATTTGCAACTTGATATAAATATTGATTACTGTCACTATTGACAATTTTATCAACGTGCACAGAAAGTCGGGCCGTATATCTATGGGTAGTAGGTTGAGTATTACATCACTAGTGCCGTGGAGTGTGCGCGGATGGCTCCGGCCGTATGCACATATAGTTAGCAGATCTCTTTGCACCTTTTGAAGATGCAAGAACTGCTCGAGGATTTGATTCAGGGAGAAGGCTCACCATACCGCGCACCCTCTTATAGCAATATTGGCGCTCAATCTATGCCGTGTATATCCATATACACTATCATAGGGAATATTGCCCCTTTACATGTGTAGAGTTGCAACCGTGGCCTTACTGACACGTTCCGTGGAGTTCTTGTGTCCAGTTCGAATTTCGTTCATTCAAGATGTGACTGCCCTAGCATAGATTGGGCGGACTCACTTATGCTTTACACGTATGGATTCGCTGTCAATTGCGTACATGTGTGAAGTGAATGTCGGGGGGGTATGTTTACCGGCAGTCCTCGTAAAGTGTGTGGACTGCTCCTGTGTTTTATTTTGGTTCAGCCTACGCTCACTTATCAGACGTGCTGCACTCACATTTCTTAACCCTTCTTCATATTTCCATCCCCACCTTCATCCATCCTTTATGCACTGCGGTTATGTGGAAGCTATCCGAATTATCACCAAAGTAGCAATATTCGGTCACTCGTGTACATCGCTTATAGGCTATTTGAACAAGCTCCCTCTGGTTCCTCACCTCCGATCGAGTCCCTGCTGGTCTGATTCTCGTTCCTTAATGACGCACTTACTGCAGGTGTTGAGATATGGGACATCGCCTGCGATTGCCGTCATATATGTGCACGGTCACGCTGTGGGTCAACGCGTCATATACCCCTGCATACAGGGCTCTGTCCTAGTACTATACCTTCTCTGCATTTGATTCACGCTGTTAGCACCAATGTCCACGTCACTCCTAAGGACATTTGATGCGTCAGATAAGTCAGTACCTTAAAAGGTTGAGGTCGGTGTGTCATGATTTTGACATTTGAACGCTCCTTCCTATGGGGCCTCGTCGTAAAGGCTGTATTCCTTGAGTGTAGAAAGTACGATTAGGTGTGGTTGGTTGTTGTGTGGTGGGTGTGGCTGTGTTGTAGGCGGATGAGAGGTGTTGGCTGCGCGTGAGGGCTTTTGGGGAGTGTTTCGGTGATGGTGGTAATGTGGGTGCGGCTAGGGTCGTCTGCTCGGGTACTGTAATGCAACTCTATCCGGATAACCTTAGCACAGCGCGACTCGCCCTTATAGGGGGGGCGTGTAACGCGCTAATGGAGCCACAAAAGATTTATAAAAGTTTAGCGTGGATCGAGTCGGGGTTTTGGGGATCAGCATCCAGAACAACGCTGTCTTTCGTGCAACCATCCCTGTACAACGAACACCTTACCAGAGCTATGTAGCGATCAGTCCTAAAAAGATTTGCTGTTTCGCAGAAGATGCAGCTAAAAACATCTTCTGCTCAGGACCGAATGTTCGTTCAGGTAGCCGACGGACCCGGATTGGTATTACGATACCTTCCCTGAGCAAGTGAATATGGATAGTCCTGCTAGCACCAAGGTGAGCTGCTGGGATGATGCCAACTTTGTGGAGGCGGAACAATTAATGGGGTTCACTGAATGCACTCCTTATGGTCGGGAAAAATCCCGAGTGCGCTCCGGTATCATAAAGTCCGACTTGCCTGGGCGACTGTCGTAAGGATGGGCGACTAAAATACCAAATTTGATTCAAGGGGCTTTGAGCGCAAACACCTTTACCTAAGGTTGTCCATAATATAGCTTCTCCAACCTAATTGTCGACCTCACCTACACGGTGGCGAATCCTGTCATTCTTTAACAGCCGTGGCTCTGGCGACCTCAAGTTCCTCTACTCTAGGTGGTGGTGAGGGCGGTTGTGGGCCTAGAACGTTGTTCCTACATAAATCCGTAAAGCACCATTAACAAATCATACACTCCCCAAAACCTCACGTACGATTTTCAATGTGGTCGTATCAAATCGTTCTCAACGATTTGTTTCGTGTTTAGTAACCTTCATGTGCTATGGACCATCAAATAGATAACACTCCTCAAACTTTTGGGTGTATGAAGGAGATCTCAAATAAGTTTCGAACATCCATCTCTCTAATCCCACTCTTTTACAATATCGATTGCTATCAACTAACAATTAGGTGCCCGCCACCCATTTAAACAACCATTCTTCTCTCTAAATAGAACAGATTTAGGGATGTGAACAACTTTTCGCCGACCTTCACAGAAGACTAGTTGAACAAACTTAAAACTTAGAACAGGAATCAAAACTAGTTTCCTGTGGTCATCCGACAACAACCCGAAGCGGACATATTGTTCAACGTAAAAATCAAAATTCCAAAGAACATGCGAGTGAAAACCTGTATTCAGATCTCACTGGACGCTTTCTGCAACATCATTTTTAGCCACCATGGTGGTCGCCCCAAGGAGGTACAACGCGTCCAGCTTGCTGCCTTTGATTAATGCAATGGGTAGAATTTATTGATGCAAATTGTCCAACACTAATCTATGTAAATCAATTGTGCCATCTAAATAACAGTATCGGGGGGTTCATTCCGCAGCACTAGCAGATTTCGCTGCTACTTGATATACTTACTGCCTATTAAATTTACTACTCTCCCCTCGAAAGCCATTCAGTCGGTACCGTAGAGCCCATTGAAATAAGTATTAATTCTCTAAATATCCCAGCTAACTTTCTAATAAAGGCGAGAAACTATTTTGGCCCAAAGCTCATAACCCTGTTATTAATCACTAATATCGAAAGATAAATGGAATCGAATGAAAGTTGCGTATGCTGGTCTATGAAGATTGAGATTAATTTGTAGTTTGGTCGGCAATCAAGAATTGAAAACCAAAAACAAAAGCAACCCAAATTAACCACACAATTATATATGCCTCTGGTGCCTAATTTAAAAGTGGCCGAATCGCTCTGATCTTTCAATGCTTATTTTTTACTTTGTTGATGATTCAATATAGAACCAAAATCTTTTCCTCAAACAGTCTGATGCTGAGCCGCCTCATCTATCAAACTTTCTTTCGTAGTGACATATAGCGACAAAGCTCACAAAAGCGTTCCTCCATGATGTGGCCCAAGAAAAATCTGCCCCTGTGTCTGAAGTTTCAAGAACGTCTTAAAACAAATGATGCTCTAAGACGACAGGCTGAGCAACTAATAAAACTATCACACGAAATATTTGAGAAATTTACAATATGTTTGAAAAATTTCAAAATTCCCGCCTAACAAACTATTTACCTTCACATGTACTGAATTGCTAGCAATGCGGCGTTGGTTACGAAACCTGACTAGGATGCCAAAAAGATATGCAAGATAACTGGAATACGAAGTTAGAGATGTAATAGCTATTGAAGACTGCTTCATTTACTAAGCTACAATTGCCCGCGTTTAACAGTTAAGGGGTATGGCAGTAGGGCA
>JARSSU010025494.1:0-30092 GCA_029619165.1 Eurosta solidaginis
GTTGTAGCTGTTCGCATGCAAAAATCAACCAGGAACAGAAAATAACATCACACAAATTTGAATGAACCATAGAATGATTAATAGTAGAACTGATACGCAAAACTGATTAAGTAATAACATGCCAGAAAAAGCATTCCATGGATAGAATGATTTAATCGGTAAACGTGGAATTTCAACGGTAATAGTGGAGTTGTCTCCCGTCGAAAGCAAATTTAACGCTCTCACCAAAGAATGTGATGGTTGTCCATGGCTTTAGTAAATGTAAGATTAATATTAAAAATTGAGTATGTTTGTATGTAGTACATCAGCAAACCTACCGACAGCTGAGCAACCGTTAGTAAGCATAACCAAAGTGAATAATTTCCGCATCTTGGCGAGAGCGACTGCGTGGTAACGTGCATCTGATTCGGCAAACAAAGATGAGAGTTTACTTGATTCCAGATGTTAAAGTTCTGCAATTAAAATACAGTACGATTTTTAGAATATAACTATTAATCTTAGCAAACACAAATAAGTAGCACATAGCGAAACTGCTAAAGCACTCTTTAAAATAAGACGAGACAATAAAATACACTGATTTTAATAAATTCGGTTTCGTATGTATGTATGTGGCTTCGCATTGCTCTGTTAATCCAAACACGATAAAGTTTGGTGGACCACTGGACTAATGTTAAAGTATACCAGTAGGGAAATGATTGCTAAAGCAAGAGGATATGGATTTAAATAAATCCAGCAACATGTCGCTTTTAGGGGGAAACTCGCTTGAAAGCATAAAATGCATACCAAAAGTTCTCTCGGGAAATTTAGCTTGATTGCCTCCTTTGCCTTGCGAATTTTCTAAAGAACAGTATAGTAGATAGGGGGATTCGGGGATAGATCCCAACATGGATGGATTATTATAGTAGTGGTGGGTGAAACTAAGCACATTCAACACTTAGTTTTTTTATGGATGATGGAAAATCAATTATTTCAAGTTTCACATTTTAAATGCTATTAATCTATGTATGTTAAAATAGATAAAATACATTAGATGCATTGACGCATTTTAAATAGATGGTTATAAATCCAGTTTTACATTAAGGAAGTGGCCGCCGTCTGTTTTATCCGTTAACTTAAACAAAAATTTAATCCATTTACTTTGAATCGAGTTTGTACCAAGAAAACCCACTTTCGGGTGCCGAAAATCTTCCATACTCGCCGTTTTTCCGAAATTAAAAGTCCATAAACCTTCTAACAACTTCCTTCCCAAAAAATCTTTACTAATCCCTTTTACGAAGAAATTATTCTCGTACGACGTTGCCGAAAATGGATGGAGGTGATGGATTATATTGTAATTTTGACGTCTATGCCTCACTTGTCTTATCCACATGATTTACCTTTCAGAAATGAAAAAATTATGTGAGTTTTTCTGTCCCAATTCATTTATAAATCTTATTATCATTGGTAAATATACAGAGTCGCAAATCTTGGATATGATTGCGTGATGGGTCGCTCCTAACTATGTAGCACATAAACTGTCCTACAAAGAATAAAGTTTTGTCTATCTATAACTGGTAAGAGTTTAATATTGGTTTTTAACTACAAAAGTTATAGTCATTTTAGACTGCAAATGATGATAGCTTCAACAACAATGGGTCAAGTAATATTTCTTAGTTGTTTTGAAACATTTTACATTTCTGTGCTGCTTGCAATAACCGCTTAAGTCTTATATTTTAGTTGCCGCAAATTGATATTTAAGGATTTAAATGCATCATTCAAAAAGTATAAAACATGTACTCAATCATGGTTGGTGAGTCAGATAGCTTAAAGTAAGATTAACAAAGGCTACAAACTCTTTTATACTCAGAGTATATTAATTTGTTCGCATACCGGTAACCCGTAACGGCATAAACTAATCGAGATAGGTATAGACTTATGTATACCAAAATTATCTGGGCGAAAAAATAAATTCATTTCGCCATGCACTGTCCGCCCGTTAACAAGATAACTTGAGCAAATTTTGAGATATCTTAATGAATTTGGTATGTAAGTTTCTGGGCACTCATCTCAGTTCGCTATTTAAAATAAACGAAATCGGACTATAACCACGCCCACTTTTTCGATATAGAAAATTTCGAAAAACCGAAAAAGTGCGACAATTCATTACCAAAACGGATAAAGCGATGAAACTTGGTTGGTGGTTGACCTTATGACGCAGAATAGAAAATCAGTAAAACTTTGGACAATAGGCGTGCACCGCCCACTTTTAAAGAACGTAATTTAAAAGTTTTGCAAGCCGTAATTTGGCAGCTGGGCTATGTAATGTTCGGTTACACCCGAACTTGGCCTTCCTTACTTGTTTTAAACGTATGTGTATAACAAGACATTTTTGCACTTAATAACTTTGTGGGTTATTGCAAATTTTAAAATTGAACACTTACATTTTACATCGACTTAAGCCTTTATTGCAGATTTTAATTTAAATATCAGCTAACTTATATCGACACGGGTTTTTATTACAAACAGTAAACGCACAACCCAACGACTCAACTCAAAACGGAAATATACAGTCTCGAGATAGATATTCATTTGTTAGTTTTATTTACACAACAAGTAAGAAGGTTAAGTTCGGGTGTAACCGAACATTACATACTCAGTTGAGAGCTATGGTGACAACATAAGGGAAAATAACCATGTAGGAAAATGAACCGAGGGAAACGTGGAATGTGTTTGTATGACATGTGTATCAAATGAAAGACGTTAAAGAGTTTTTTATGAGGAGTGGGCCATAGTTCTATAGGTGGATGCCAGTTAGGGATATCGCCATAAAGGTGGATCAGGTTTAACTCTAGAATTTGTTTTGTACAATATGGGTATCAAAAAAAAGGTGCTAATGAGTATTTTAAAAGGGAGTGGTGGTAGTTGTATAGGTGGTCGCCTTTTCGAGATATTGCCATAAAGGTGGACCAGGGGTGACCCTAGAATTTGTTTGTACAATATGGGTATCAAAAAAAACGGTGCTAATGAGTATTTTAAAAGGGAGTGATCCTTAGTTCCATAGGTGGACGCCGTTTCGAGATATCGCCATAAAGATGGACCAGGGATGACCCTAGAATTTGTTTGTACAATATGGGTATCAGGTGCTAATGAGTATTTTAAAAGGGAGTGATCCTTAGTTCCATAGGTGGCCGCCGTTTCGAGATATCGCCATAAATGTGGTCCAGGTGGCCCTAGAATGTGTTTTGTACGATATGGGTATCAAATTAAAGGTATTAATGAGGGTTTTAAAAGGGAGTGGTGGTAGTTGTATTGGTGGTCGCCTTTTCGAGATATCGCCGTAAAGGTGGACGAGGGGTGACTTTAGAATGCGTTTGTACAATATGGGTATCAAACGAAAGGTGTTAATGAGTATTTTAAAAGGGAGTGGGCCTTAGTTATATAGGTGGACGCCGTTTCGAAATATCGCCATAAAGGTGGACCAGGGGTGACTCTAGGATGTGTTTGTACGATATGGGTATCAAATTAAAGGTATTAATGAGGGTTTTAAAAGGGAGTGGTGGTAGTTGTATAGGTGGTCGCTTTTCGAGATATCGCCATAGAGGTGGACCAATATGTACAATATGGGTATCAAACGAAAGGTGTTAATGAGTATTTTAAAAGGGAGTGGGCCTTAGTTATATAGGTGGACGCCGTTTCGAAATATCGCCAAAAAGGTGGACCAGGGGTGACTCTAGGATGTGTTTGTACGATATGGGTATCAAATTAAAGGTATTAATGAGGGTTTTAAAAGGGAGTGGTGGTAGTTGTATAGGTGGTCGCTTTTCGAGATATCGCCATAGAGGTGGACCAGGGGTGAATCTAGAATGCGTTTGTACAATATGGGTATCAAACGAAAGGTGTTAATGAGTATTTTAAAAGGGAGTGGGCCTTAGTTCTATAGGTGGACGCCGTTTCGAAATATCGCCATAAAGGTGGACCAGGGGTGACTCTAGGATGTGTTTGTAAGATATGGGTATCAAATTAAAGGTATTAATAAGGGTTTTAAAAGGGAGTGGTGGTAGTTGTATAGGTGGTCGCCTTTTCGAGATATCGCCATAAAGGTGGACCTGGGGTGACTCTAGAATACGTTTGTACATATGGGTATCAACGAAGGTGTTAATGAGTATTTTAAAAGGGAGTGGGGCCTTAGTTCTATAGGTGGACGCCTTTTCGAGATATCGCCATAAAGGTGGACCAGGGGTGACTCTAGAATATGTTTGTACGATATTGGTATCAAATTAAAGGTATTAATGAGCGTTTTTAAAAGGGAGTGGTGGGTAGTTGTATATGTGAAGGCGTTTTCCAGATATCGACCAAAATGTGGACCAGGGTGACCCAGAACATCATCTGTTGGATACCGCTAATTATTTATATATGTAATACCTGCCAAGATTTTAAGGGTTTTTATTTCGCCCTGCAGAACTTTTTCATTTTCTTCTACTTAATATGGTAGGTGTCACAACCATTTTATAAGTTTTTTCTAAAGTTATATTTCGCGTCATAAAACAATCCAATTACCTACCATATTTCATCCCTTTTTTCGTATTTGGTATAGAATTATGGCATTTTTTAATTTTTCGTAATTTTCGATATCGAAAAAGTGGGCGTGTCATAGTCGGATTTCGTTAATTTTTATATACCAAGATAAGTGAGTTCAGATAAGTACGTGAACTGAGTTTAGTAAGATATTCGATTTTTGCTCAAGTTTATCGTGTTAACGGCCATGCGGAAGGACAGACGGACGACTGTGTATAAAAACTGGGCGTGACATCAACCGATTTCGCCCATTTCACAGAAAACAGTTAACGTCATAAAATCTATGCCCCTACCAAATTTCAAAGGATTGGTTAATTTTTGTTCGACTTATGGCGTTAAAAGTATCCTAGACAAATTAAATGAAAAAGGGCGGAGCCACGCCCATTTGAAATTTTCTTTTATTTTTGTATTTTGTTGCACCATATCATTACTGGAGTTGAATCTTGACATAATTTACTTATATACTGTAAGATATTAAATTTTTTGTTAAATTTTACTTTAAAAAAATAAAAGTGGGCGTGGTCCTTCTCCGATTTTGCTAATTTTATTAAGCGTACATATAGTAATAAGAGTAACGTTCCTGCCAAATTTCATCATGATATCTTCAACGACTGCCAAATTACAGCTTGCAAAAGTTTTAAATTACCTCTTTTAAAAGTGGCGGGTGCCACGCCCATTGTCCAAAATTTTACTAATTTTCTATTTTGCGTCATAAGTTCAACTCATCTACCAAGTTTCGTCGCTTTATCGGTCTTTTGTAATGAATTATCGCACTTTTCGGTTTTTCGAAATTTCGATATCGAAAAAGTGGGCGTGGTTATAGTCCGATATCGTTCATTTTAAATAGCGATCTGAGATGAGTGCTCAGGAACCTACATACCAAATTTCATCAAGATACCTCAAAATTTACTCAAGTTATCGTGTAACGGACGACGGCGGATGGACGGACGGGAATGGCTCAATCAATTTTTTTCGATCCTGATTATTTTGATATATGGAAGTCTATATCTATCTCGATTCCTTTATATATGTACAACCAACCGTTATCCAATCAAACTTAATATACTCTGTGAGCTCTGCATCAACGATGTCTGAGATCAAAATATCAATTATATTAACATAAATACGCACTCCATAACACATGTAAATAAAAAGTATTAAGGAAAAAGTCGCGGCGTAATACACTCATATCTGAGTGTCATCATACTAAGTACCTGGGCGACAGAGCTTGCTCGGCAATCTGCGACGTATGCTCGCATAACATTACTTTCCTCCCTCCACACTCGTCTAGTTCTACATGCTATGATTAATCAAACTACTACTAATTGTTATATGTAAATATGAGTAATATTAGTCAATTTTTGATTGTCTATAATCGCCTACTGATTTTAAGATCGCGGGTTCGAATCGAGCTCAAGGCCTAACAATAATTTTTTATCATTATTATTGTTATGATAATTTTTTTCTTAATTGAAAAAATTTTTAAATTAGAATAGAAGAAAGAAAAAATTTTAGACAACTGCCAAAGCTCGTTGTATAGATCCATTTCGGGAACTGCTAAATTCCTTCTCGGCAACGTTTAGGCGCCGCTGCTATAACCATTCAGCCATCACAGCGGTTTTTTGTTTGTCTTCATTAATCCTACTTCTATTCTGGTTCGTGCCAATTGATATTCACAACACTGCGACATCTGTTGCAGAATGGCTGTGAAAATTGGACTTGTTTGTTGGCAATGCTGCCATAGTGTCATATTTTATTGACACTTTTTCCCCGTGCTCTGGGATGTATTAACAATTTTTGTTGTTATATCGGCCTACTGATTTTAAGATCGCGGGTTCGAATCGAGCTCAAGGCCTAACAATAATTTTTTATCATTATTATTGTTATGATAACATTTTTTCTTAATTGAAAAAATTTTTTAAATTAGAATAGAAGAAAGAAAAAATTTAGACAACTGCCAAAGCTCGTTGTATAGATCCATTTCGGGAACTGCTAAATTCCTTCATCGGCAACGTTTAGGCGCCGCTGCTATAACCATTCAGCCATCACAGCGGTTTTTTGTTTGTCTTCATTAATCCTACTTCTATTCTGGTTCGTGCCAATTGATATTCACACACTGCGACATCTGTTGCAGAATGGCTGTGAAAATTGGACTTGTTTGTTGGCAATGCTGCCATAGTGTCATATTTTATTGACACTTTTTCCCCGTGCTCTGGGATGTATTAACAATTTTTGTTGTTATATCGGCCTACTGATTTGTAAGATCGCGGGTTCGAATCGAGCTCAAGGCCTAACAATAATTTTTTATCATTATTATTGTTATGATAAATTTTTTCTTAATTGAAAAAATTTTTAAATTAGAATAGAAGAAAGAAAAAATTTTAGACAACTGCCAAAGCTCGTTGTATAGATCCATTTCGGGAACTGCTAAATTCCTTCATCGGCAACGTTTAGGCGCCGCTGCTATAACCATTCAGCCATCACAGCGGTTTTTTGTTTGTCTTCATTAATCCTACTTCTATTCTGGTTCGTGCCAATTGATATTCACAACACTGCGACATCTGTTGCAGAATGGCTGTGAAAATTGGACTTGTTTGTTGGCAATGCTGCCATAGTGTCATATTTTATTGACACTTTTTTCCCCGTGCTCTGGGATGTATTAACAATTTTTGTTGTTATATCGGCCTACTGATTTTAAGATCGCGGGTTCGAATCGAGCTCAAGGCCTAACAATAATTTTTTATCATTATTATTGTTATGATAAATTTTTTCTTAATTGAAAAAATTTTTAAATTAGAATAGAAGAAAGAAAAAATTTTAGACAACTGCCAAAGCTCGTTGTATAGATCCATTTCGGGAACTGCTAAATTCCTTCATCGGCAACGTTAGGCGCCGCTGCTATAACCATTCAGCCATCACAGCGGTTTTTTGTTTGTCTTCATTAATCCTACTTCTATTCTGGTTCGTGCCAATTGATATTCACAACACTGCGACATCTGTTGCAGAATGGATGTGAAAATTGGACTTGTTTGTTGGCAATGCTGCCATAGTGTCATATTTTATTGACACTTTTTCCCCGTGCTCTGGGATGTATTAACAATTTTTGTTGTTATATCGGCCTACTGATTTTAAGATCGCGGGTTCGAATCGAGCTCAAGGCCTAACACTAATTTTTTATCATTATTATTGTTATGATAAATTTTTTCTTAATTGAAAAAATTTTTAAATTAGAATAGAAGAAAGAAAAAATTTTAGACAACTGCCAAAGCTCGTTGTATAGATCCATTTCGGGAACTGCTAAATTCCTTCATCGGCAACGTTTAGGCGCCGCTGCTATAACCATTCAGCCATCACAGCGGTTTTTTGTTTGTCTTCATTAATCCTACTTCTATTCTGGTTCGTGCCAATTGATATTCACAACACTGCGACATCTGTTGCAGAATGGCTGTGAAAATTGGACTTGTTTGTTGGCAATGCTGCCATAGTGTCATATTTTATTGACACTTTTTCCCCGTGCTCTGGGATGTATTAACAATTTTTGTTGTTATAATCGGCCTACTGATTTTAAGATCGCGGGTTTCGTAATCAGAGCTCAAGGCCTACAAACAATAATTTTTATCATTATTATTGTTATGATAAATTTTTTCTTAATTGAAAAAATTTTTAAATTAGAATAGAAGAAAGAAAAAATTTTAGACAACTGCCAAAGCTCGTTGTATAGATCCATTTCGGGAACTGCTAAATTCCTTCATCGGCAACGTTTAGGCGCCGCTGCTATAACCATTCAGCCATCACAGCGGTTTTTTGTTTGTCTTCATTAATCCTACTTCTATTCTGGTTCGTGCCAATTGATATTCACAACACTGCGACATCTGTTGCAGAATGATGTGAAAATTGGACTTGTTTGATGGCAATGCTGCCATAGTGTCATATTTTATTGACACTTTTTTCCCCGTGCTCTGGGATGTATTAACAGCTGTGATGCTGAATGTTATAGCAGCGGCGCCTACGTTGCCGATGAAGGAATTTAGCAGTTCCCGAATGGATCTATACAACGAGCTTTGGCAGTTGTCTAAAATTTTTTCTTTCTTCTATTCTAATTTAAAAATTTTTTCAATTAAGAAAAAATTTATCATAACAATAATAATGATAAAAAATTATTGTTAGGCCTTGAGCTCGATTCGAACCCGCGATCTTAAAATCAGTAGGCCGATATAACAACAAAAATTGTTAATACATCCCAGAGCACGGGAAAAAGTGTCAATAAAATATGACACTATGGCAGCATTGCCACAAACAAGTCCAATTTTCACAGCCATTCTGCAACAGATGTCGCAGTGTTGTGAATATCAATTGGCACGAACCAGAATAGAAGTAGGATTAATGAAGACAAACAAAAAACCGCTGTGATGGCTGAATGGTTATAGCAGCGGCGCCTAAACGTTGCCGATGAAGGAATTTAGCAGTTCCCGAAATGGATCTATACAACGAGCTTTGGCAGTTGTCTAAAATTTTTTCTTTCTTCTATTCTAATTTAAAAATTTTTTCAATTAAGAAAAAATTTATCATAACAATAATAATGATAAAAAATTATTGTTAGGCCTTGAGCTCGATTCGAACCCGCGATCTTACAAATCAGTAGGCCGATATAACAACAAAAATTGTTAATACATCCCAGAGCACGGGGAAAAAAGTGTCAATAAAATATGACACTATGGCAGCATTGCCATCAAACAAGTCCAATTTTCACATCCATTCTGCAACAGATGTCGCAGTGTTGTGAATATCAATTGGCACGAACCAGAATAGAAGTAGGATTAATGAAGACAAACAAAAAACCGCTGTGATGGCTGAATGGTTATAGCAGCGGCGCCTAAACGTTGCCGATGAAGGAATTAGCAGTTCCCGAAATGGATCTATACAACGAGCTTTGGCAGTTGTCTAAAATTTTTTCTTTCTTCTATTCTAATTTAAAAATTTTTTCAATTAAGAAAAAATTTATCATAACAATAATAATGATAAAAAATTATTGTTAGGCCTTGAGCTCGATTCGAACCCGCGATCTTACAAATCAGTAGGCCGATATAACAACAAAAATTGTTAATACATCCCAGAGCACGGGGAAAAAAGTGTCAATAAAATATGACACTATGGCAGCATTGCCATCAAACAAGTCCAATTTTCACATCCATTCTGCAACAGATGTCGCAGTGTTGTGAATATCAATTGGCACGAACCAGAATAGAAGTAGGATTAATGAAGACAAACAAAAAACCGCTGTGATGGCTGAATGGTTATAGCAGCGGCGCCTAAACGTTGCCGATGAAGGAATTTAGCAGTTCCCGAAATGGATCTATACAACGAGCTTTGGCAGTTGTCTAAAATTTTTTCTTTCTTCTATTCTAATTTAAAAATTTTTTCAATTAAGAAAAAATTTATCATAACAATAATAATGATAAAAAATTATTGTTAGGCCTTGAGCTCGATTCGAACCCGCGATCTTACAAATCAGTAGGCCGATATAACAACAAAAATTGTTAATACATCCCAGAGCACGGGGAAAAAAGTGTCAATAAAATATGACACTATGGCAGCATTGCCATCAAACAAGTCCAATTTTCACATCCATTCTGCAACAGATGTCGCAGTGTTGTGAATATCATTGGCACGAACCAGAATAGAAGTAGGATTAATGAAGACAAACAAAAAACCGCTGTGATGGCTGAATGGTTATAGCAGCGGCGCCTAAACGTTGCCGATGAAGGAATTTAGCAGTTCCCGAAATGGATCTATACAACGAGCTTTGGCAGTTGTCTAAAATTTTTTCTTTCTTCTATTCTAATTTAAAAATTTTTTCAATTAAGAAAAAATTTATCATAACAATAATAATGATAAAAAATTATTGTTAGGCCTTGAGCTCGATTCGAACCCGCGATCTTATTAATTATTATATTAATTTGCTGTCTTCACGACCAACTTTATTATTTTGTATAATGTATATTTTACAAGTTATATTATATTAAATAATTATAAATAGAAAACGAGTAAATTATAAAAAACAAAAATCATAGACCGTATAGCCGACTATTTCAAAATCCATGACGGTTTATCATCAGCGATCCACACATGAAGGCTTGACGTTTTAACGCATCAGGCCATCAATGCACTTTGCAAGTTTCTATTTATAACTCGTTTTCTACTCTTTGTTGTTTATATTCTTCACCATCGTCAATTGAGTGCGCCAATCAGGTGCTATTATCTCTTTAGACGAGGATTTTTGTTGCAGCCCTTATGGTTTTCCTTCAAGCTCTTGCTTTTGCTAGGATTCCAAGGTGCTTTATCCGTAGACTGAAAGCATATAATTTATGTTTTTGGTTTTATTGGTCTGTAAATAATTAATTATTATATTAATTTGTTGTCTTCAAGACCAACTTTATTATTTTTATAAAATGTATATTTTACAAGTTATATTATATTAAATAATTACACATAGGTAGGTGAAATGCTGCGACCCTGGTCGCCCAAGTAGCTATTTAAAGCCGTTTTGATACCATGTAACTCGTCTAAAAACCTACGGTATGTTACGGTCAATGTATTACAACCAGCCAGAGTTGTTGACAAAATAAAGAATATTCCAGATTGCTATAACAGATAACCCTCTGAGGTCTTCTAGAAACGGGGTTCCAAGGAACCTTAGCCGGGCTCTAGCTAGATCCGGGCATTACACATAAAGTGTTCTACTGTCTCCCTGGAATTTGGATATTTGCAGCTTCGGCAGTACTCTTTATACGGAATGCCCATCTTTTCCGCATGCGTACCTACTGCCCAATGACCGGTGCAGACTGCTATCAGTTTGCGTGTGTTAGTCCTGGATTTGTTCAGAAGACTTCCCGTCCTCTTTCCATCATAGCTTGGCCAAATGGATTTTGATATCGCATAGGTGGTGATGTTATTCCACTTTGTTTGTGCTTTTTCAAGTAGAAGCTGTTGGATATTCCCCTTGGCTACTGCTAAGGGTATATCCTACTTCGACACTGGTTATTTCCTCGTTCATCTCCGATGAGCCCTGTGTGCTAGCTCGTCGGCCTTCTCGTTACCCTCTATCCCCTATGATAACGCTTAATTCTAGATTGGTGGATAACTGGGATATGAGTCGCTTACAAGCCACACTAATTTTGAGTTAATGTGTGGCGAGGAAAGCGCTATATCGCTGCTTGGCTATCCGACAGGATGCAAACTTTACCAGCTACATTCAAGCCCTCCAGTGATTTGCAGGCTTGCCAAATCGCGAGGATTTCTGCTTGAAACACACTGCAGTGCGATGATGCAGACAAATCTAGGGACTCAGAGAAGACTCCGGCCCCCACTCCCGATTCCATCATAGAGCCGTCAGTGTAGATTTGGATGTCGTCGACCCTTATGCCCGGGTTCTCTTAAACTAGTTCCTGCTGGAAATGGCGGTATTACAACCGTACTCAAACTTCAGTTTGCGAGGGTAGTAAATCAGTCTCGGTACTCCATGTACCATCCGGAAGTTTCTTTAGGATACTGCTATGCCCTTGCTGAGTATCCTTCCAACACCCAGACTCTCTGAGTCTCAGTGCAGTTTGTGACGATGTACAAAGTATATGTAAGTCGATCGGAAGCAGGTGCAAAATGGGGTCTAAAGCAAATGTGAGGCAAGTGCGTCCGGCCCCTATGGCACCAACGCACGCAGTGCGCTGGACTTTTTGCAGGCCTGCCGTACCCGCTCTTCGATGCATAGTTTCCAATTCAACTTGCTGTCAATTGTTAGTCCAAGATACTTGGTACTCGATGACAGGGTTAGTTGCTGGCCGTTTAAGAGTGGTCGTCTGAAGGGAGGTGGCTTGTACTTCCTCGTGAAGAGAAGCAGGTCCGTCTTGTCGGGATTTAACCTCAGGCCACATCCCTGTGCCCACCTGCTGAGTTTAGCCAAGGCTCTTTCCATGATTTCGCTTATTACGGAGAAAGGACCAGAGACCAAGATCGCCACGTCGTCGGCATACGCCACGATCTTAACCCCCCTGCGTTAAGTTTTCCTAGGATTTCATTTATGGTGATCAACCAAAGCAGAGGTGAAAGCACTATGAATGTCCCGTTGTTCGCTGTACAATTGGTCTCTAAGAGTTGCCTTTTTGTTTATATCCCTTTTGATCACCATGTAGGCACACACACTCTGTATGTAGTTTATTCCTAATGGTGTGGATATGATTTTTAGGCGCGCTTTTGAAAGCTTAGTAACATTTGTTCGGATTTTTACAGTATTTGTTTTTTAATACTTCCGCTGTTACTATTATATAAATATGATCATATGTATTTAATTAGCGGGCTTTGCTCATATTGCTTTATACAATGGTTTTTGTAATTGATATTAGAGAAAAATTGTAAGTTTTACAAACGGCGATGGTTACTAGGAAATGTTTCTGAATTTCACTTCTTCATCAGCTAGCTTTTCGGGAGCTGAACGTTGAACTCGAATCTCCAACATTCATATCAGTGCAAAGTGCCTTTAGCTGCTAAGCCATATGAATGTCCCGTTGTTCGCTGTACAATTGGTCTCTAAGAGTTTCCTTTTTGTTTATATTCCTTTTGATCACCATGTAGGCACATACACTCTGTATGTAGTTTATTCCTAATGGTGTGGATATGATTTTTAGGCGCGCTTTTGAAAGCTTAGTAACATTTGTTCGGAGTTTTACAGTATTTGTTTTTAATACTCCCGCTGTTACTATTATATCAATATGATCATATGTATTTAATTAGCGTACTTTGCTCATATTGCTTAATACAATGGTTTTTGTAATTGATATTAGAGAAAAACTGTAAGTTTACAAACGGCAATGGTTACTAGGAGATTCGAGTTTAACGCTCAGCTCCCGAAAAGCTAGCTGATGATGAAGTGAAATTCAGAAACATGTCTTAGTAACCATCGCCGTTTGTAAAACCTACAACTTTTCTCTAATATAATTATTTAATATAATATAACTTGCAAAATATACATTTTACAAAAATAATAAAGTTGGTCTTGAAGACAACAAATTAGTATAATAAGTAATTATTTACAGACCAATAAAACCAAAAAATTAACATTATATACTTTCAGTCTACGGAAAAAGCACCTTGGAATCCTAGCAAAACAAGAGCTTGAAGGAAAACCATATGGGCTGCAACAAAAATCCTCGTTTAAAGAGATAATAGCACCTCATTGGCACACTCAATTGACGGTGGTAGAGAATATAAACAACAAAGAATAGAAAACGGGTTATAAATAGAAACTTGCAAAGTGCATTGATTGCCTGATGCGTTATAACATCAAGCCTTCAATGTGTGGATCGCTGATAAGAAAAATTCGGGGTAATTCTCTCATTCCCTAGATTCCTCTGCATCATTCAGACTCCCATCGCACTGCAGCGTGTTTGAAGCAAAAATCCTCGCGATTTAGCAAGCCTGCAAATCACTGGAGGGCTTGCATGTAGCTGGTAAAGTTTGCATCCTGTCGGATAGCCAAGCAGCGATAAAAGCGCTTTCCTCGCCAGAGATTAACTCAAAATTAGTGTGGGCTTGTAAGTGACTTATATCCCAGTTATCCACCAATCTAGAATTACGCTTTATCTGGGTCCCGGGTCATAGGGGGATAGAGGGTAACGAGAAGGCCGACGAGCTAGCACGCAGGGGCTCATCGGAGATGAACGAAGAAATAACCAGTGTCGAAGTAGGTATACCCTTAGCAGTAGCCAAGGGGAATATCCAAAGCTTCTACTTGAAGAAAGCACAAACAAAGTGGAATAACATCACCACCTGTGCGATATCACAATCCATTTGGCCAAACTATAATGGAAAGAGGACGAAAAGTCTTTTGAACAAATACAGGGCTAACACACGCAAAGTGATCGCAGTCTGCAACCGGTCATTGGGCAGTAGGTACGCATGCGGAAAAGATGGGCATTCCGTATAAAGGGTACGGCCGAAACTGCAAATATCCAAATGCCAGGGAGACAGTAGGACACTATATGTGTAAATGCCCGGCTCTAGCTAGAGTCCGGCTAAGGTTCCTTGGAACCCCGTTTCTAGAACACCTCAGAGGGTTATCTGTGATAGCATCTCGAATATTCTTAATTTTATCAACAACTCTGGCTGGTTGTAATACATTGACCGTAACATACCGTAGGTTTTTAGACGAGTTACATGGCATCAAAACGGCTTTAAATAGCAACTTGGGCGACCAGGGTCGCAGCCATTTCACCTACCTATGTATAATTAATTAATATAATATAACTTGTAAAAATATACATTTACAAAAATAATAAAGTTGGTCTTGAAGACAACAAATTAATATAATAAAAATTATTATCAGACCAATAAAACCAAAACATAAAATTACATATATATTTTCAGTCTACGGAAAAAGCACCTTGGAATCCTAGTAAAAGCAAGAGCTTGAAGGAAAACCATATGGGCTGCAACAAAAATCCTCGTATAAAGAGATAAAGCACCTGATTGGCGCACTCAATTGACGATGGTAAAGAATATAAACAACAAAGAGTAGAAAACGAGTTATAAATATAAACTTGCAAAGTGCATTGATAGCCTGATGCGTTTAAAACGTCGAGCTTTCAATATGTGGATCGCTGATGATAAACCGTCGTGGGTTTTGAAATAGTCGGCTATACGGTCTATGAACTTTTTTTTTCTAATTTACTCGTTTTCTATGTATAATTATTTAATGTAATATAACTTGTAATATATACATTTTACAAAAATAATAAAGTTGGTCATTAATACAACAAATTAATATAATAATTAATTATTTACAGACCAATAAAACCAAAACGTAACATCATATACTTTCAGTCCACGGAAAAAGCACCATGAGATCCTAGCAAAAGCAAGAGCTTGAAGGAAAACCATATGGGCTGAAACAAAAATCTTCGTCTAAAGAGATAAAGCACCTGATTGGCGCACTCAATTGACGATGGTAAAGAATATAAACAACAAAGAGTAGAAAACGAGTTATAAATAGAAATGATGCGTTAAAACGTCAAGCCTTCAATGTGTGGATCGCTGATGATAAACCGTCATGGGGTTTGAAATAGTCGGCTATACGGTCTATGATCTTTGTTTTTTCTAATTTACTCGTTTTCTATTTATAATTATTTAATATAATATAACTTGTAAAATATGCATTTTACAAAAATAATAAAGTTGGTCTTGAAGACAACAAATTAATATAATAAGTTTAATGCGACTAAATCGAATATCACGGAGGTGTTTGCTTGTGCTGTTTGGGGTGCACGCTGAGTTTTCACGATTAATAATTAATAATAAACCAAAAAAATACTAGAAAACCAATAAGAGTAAAAACAACAAAATCACAAAAGTGACATTATTAATAAATCTTTTAAATACATAGTTGCCCCCAATAGCTTAAAATACTGAATCACGAACTGTGTACTATGCAAGGATAGATTGATAGCTTTGATCCAACTAAAGTTGTTTGTGTAGAATGCAATCTCATTTTTCACGGCTTATGTGTCAAAATAACTACAGCGGAGATCGAATATATGAAAGCCTCGAATGCTAAGTATCGGTGCGATTCGTGCTCATCTGCGCGCCGAAGCTCTTTACACCGAGATGCTTTGCCACCAACTCAGATTTTACAACAACAATTTAAACCCACAAATGTCAACCTGCAGAAAAAATAGTTAGCCAAAAACACCAGGCACAACCGGTTTTCCAAATGATCTGCAACAACAACAACATAACACTGTGCAGCGCAATGCTGATAACATGTCTGTCAGCAAAAACTCGGAAAACGAAAATACAGTAAATAGCGTGGAGAGTGATAATGTAATAACTCTTGAACTCTTGTACAAAGAGATCATTAACCTCAAAGCAATTGACACTGACTTTTTGGCGACAATAAATAGTCTAAAAGGGGAGAATGATGCGTTATAAGAGAGAGTCGCTAAGCTGGAACATAAGCTGAATTGGAGTGAGCAGAAACACATGGAGAGGGACATTGAAATTGTAGGTTTGCCCAACTTAACTTTCGATAAAATTGACGAATGTCTTGAACAATTAGTTGTGAGAGCGGTAGGGGTTTCTGTGTCGCCTGGCCCAAATCGTAAGGCGATATATAAAAACGGTCAATGGCTCTTCGTCTTCACCACGTAAAGTGCTCTGTGTTCGGTTCTCTTCAATGGAAGTAAAGCGCAAAGTAATGAGTACAAAATCTTAGGCCAAGAATAAACTAACTACCGGATTGTTTTCAGGGACCAACAATAAACAAAAAATTTACATAAATAATAGCTTAACTAATTACAATAGAGCTTTGTATGCTGCTGTTAGCAAAATTAAAAAGGAAAAGGGTTATAAATATGTATGGTTTAGCAATTCAAGTATAATGCTAAAAATTTGGTGAGCGGGTGTATTTGGGTGTCAGATTAGACATTTGTCGGAACCGGCCGAATCGGACCACTATAGCATATATCCTCCATACCTTTCTAAATAAGTTGTTAAATTGTTGAAATTATAAATTTTGTTTATAGATTTATTCAAAACTTCAGACTGTCCAAAGAAGCGTTCATGGACTTGTTGTCCAGTACAGATGAACTGCTTCAGCAATGCACAAGAGCCAAGCATATTCCTAATATTCTAAAATAGGCAACAGTTCTCCGATTTTGTGCTCGGGGTTCCTACCAACTGAGCATTGGAAACGAAAATGCATTCGTACTTGCCCAGCCGAATGTGTCTGTGGTGCTAACAGAGGTGTTGAATGTCTTGGAAAATTTTATTTGTGAAAGATGGATAAAATTCAATTATGAAGAGGCTGAGCTACATCAATCAAAGTTGCATTTCTATAATATTAGCAGAATTCCAGGGATTATTGGATGTGTTGATGGCACAGACATTAAAATTGTTGCTCCCAAAAAATAATTACAGAATTTATATTACAACAGAAAAGGATTCTACAGCCTTAATGCTATGATTGTAAGTATACCATTTTGATATTAGTTTCAGGTTGTAAATACATAAGTTTACATCTTTATACAAATATTTTTTAGGTTGTGACCATTCTATGACTATACGATACATAAATGCAAAATATCCGGGAGCAACACATGATTCACATGGCGACCACCGTGGTGTGATGGTAGCGTGCTCCGCCTATCACACCGTATGCCCTGGGTTCAACTCCCGGGCAAAGCAACATCAAAATTTTAGAAATAAGATTTTTCAATTAGAAGAAAATTTTTCTAAGCGGGGTCGCCCCTCGGCAGTGTCTGGCAAGCGCTCCGATTGTATTTCTGCCATGAAAAGCTCTCAGTGAAAACTCATCTGCCTTGCAGATGCCGTTCGGAGTCGGCATAAAACATGTAGGTCCCGTCCGGCCAATTTGTAGGGAAAAATCAAGAGGAGCACGACGCAAATTGGAAGAGAAGCTCGGCCTTAGATCTCTTCGGAGGTTATCGCGCCTTACATTTATTTATTTTTAACACATGATTCTTGTGTGTTCAATATGTCGGCCTTGAAATCACATTTGGAACAGGCAAGAGCCCTTCACTACACACCAGAAAAACCAATACAAATTATAAACGTGTGTGCGGCTTTGCACAATACAAATTTCTGTAGAAGAGTTATCTAATGAAGATGACTACCATGATATCCCATTCGCCGAAATTGAATGCACAACCAACTCGGAAGCAGAAGAAATCAGAAACTAAATATTGCGAGTTTTGTAGATACTTCATTTTATTGAAATAAAAATTCATATACATGTATATATATAAAAAAATATTTGGTAAATTCATTATGGTTCTTAGAAGCTAAAGATTTTCAGTTTTCAAAATACAGTCTTAAATTTTATTATAAATTTGGTATAAAAAATATCACTTCAGTTTCATATGTATGTTATCAGGTATTGTTCAGCACTTAAAGCATACATTTCTGATGGCCTTATTTTTTTATTTGGCTTTTATACAACTCCAGCTTTTCTTGTTTCAATTTAAAAAAATCACGTTTATAATAGTACTCCAAGCTATACGTTCTCTTTCAGCATCTCTTCTTAAACATTTTTTTGATTTGCTGTCTGCTCTTGCAATAGTTTGAGCCTATCGTTTTTGCTGCACTTCTTCGATTTGCTTTTCGTGGCCTCTCCTCATCAAGTGCACCACTTTGTCCACTTACTTCCAAATTCTCATCCGATTCCAAGTTATCACTATATAATCGCTCCACAATCATATCTTCACATTCTTCATTCGCATTAGTACTAAGGCCATGCTCTTGTCCAGGTGGATCTACACTGGTCTGAAGACTTAACAAACCCGTTATAGACTCTTCTGAATGCGTAAAGATATTTAACCTGGTTGGTCCACCACCAGTTGCACGGTATTCCACTATGTTCTCCGACATTTTTGTTTTTGTTTTTGACTTCATGTCAGCACACACCTGAGACGACAAAAATAAAGTTGTATTATACAGAATTGACTTCTGTGGTTCTTTAGTTCACCTTAATCCACTTTTTCGTCGTTCTTACTGGTGGTCCTAAACAGTTCAGCTCCACTGTTATATCATCCCACTTTTTTGTCACCTGAACCTTTGTGCAATTTAATTTTGCTATATGGGAATTTTTTTCCATAATTGAAACCAGTCTTTCAAGCTGTTGTTTTGTACTCACGAACTTGGACCTATATAAAATTAATTCAAATAGTTTAAAATTACTACTAGGTAGTAAAAAATTAGAACATAAATACAAAAAACTTACAATTTAAACAATTCTTTTTCTATTCGATACAGCGTCGACAACAAATTTATATTCGCTACAAAATTCGGTACACAACGAAAATTTCGACAGAGATGAGGTGTCATAATACCAACTTCTAATTCGATTTTCGATGTTCGATAGCCAACGAAGATCGAAGATCGAAAGATGCTCATAATAGGGGCCTATATCTCATACAACCGATTGTTCAGATAAGAAACTTTGCGCAATTTCTGCCCCGTTTTAACAGCTAGAAGCTTCAACTTTCACCGAATGCTTACGTATATGGCATATATTTTGTGTGTGAAAAAATCATAGAGATCGGTTGTATATATAGTATATATCTCATACAACCGATTGTTCAGATAAGAAACTTTTCGCAATTTCTACCCCATTTTAACAGCTATAAGCTTCAAATTTCATCGATTGCTTACGTATATAGTATTCATTGTTGTGGAAAAAAATCATAGAGATCGGTGAGATATATAATATATATATGATGGTATATATAGTATATATACATAGTATATATATATATTTTTTTTTACGATTTCGGCCCCATTTTAACAGCTAGAAGCTTCAAATTTCACCAAATGCTTACGTGTATAGCATATATTGATGTCTGAAAAAATCATTGAGATCGGTGGTATACATAGTATATATCTCTTACAACCGATTGTTCAGATAAGAAACTTTGCGCAATTTCTGCCCCGTTTTAACAGCTAGAAGCTTCAAATTTCACCAAATGCTTACGTATATAGCATATATTGTTGTCTGAAAAAATCATAGAGATCGGTGGTATATATATTATATACTTCATATAAACTGTCATTTTTGCCCCTTTTTTATGGATAGAAGCTTCAAAATTCATCAAATTTCATCAAATAGTTACGTTTACGTCATATATTTTTGAAATAAGTGATTCGTAGTCATAGTTTTTACATGCAGACCACAAAAAACGTGAAGCTTTGCATCCTCACACAAAGTATCTACCTATTTTTTATTTTAGATTTATCTTAAAAATCTTTTAGATATGTTGAAACTTCACCAAATATTTACGTGTATAGCGTATATTGTTGTCTGAAAAAATCATAGAGACCGGTGATATATAATCTCATACAACCGATTGTTCAGATAAGAAACTTTGCGCAATTTCTTCCCCATTTTAACAGCTAGAAGCTTCCAATTTCACCAAATGCTTACGTGTATAGTGTAAATTGTTGTCTGAAAAATCATTGAGATCGGTGGTATATATAGTATATATATCATACAACAGATTGTTCAGATAAGAAACTTTGCGCAATTTCTGCCCCATTTTAACAGCTAGAAGCTTCAAATTTCACCAAATGCTTACGTATATAGCATATATTGTTGTCTGAAAAAATCCTAGAGATCTGTGGTACATATATTATATACCCCATATAAACTGTATTTTTTGCCCCTTTTTTACGGCTAGAAGCTCCAAAATTCATAAAATTTCATCAAATAGTTACGTTTACGTCATATATTGTACGTGATTCGTAGTCATAGTTTTTACACGCAGACCACAAAAAACCTGAAACTTTCCATCGTCACACAAAGTACCTACCTAATTTTTACTTTATATTTATCTTAAAAATCGTTTAGGCATGTAGATCTGTTCACTATATATTTCTTATCTTATACATCCGATTATTCGGAGATTACGAACGGGATAAGATTATTGTTCAGCCCCATTCATGAAAAGTATGAAGTCTTCGGCACAGCCGAAGACAGTCCCGTCCTTACTTGTTAAATATTATTATTATTAAATTATTATCTTTAAACTAATGGAAATTAACGATATCAGCACCAACAACTTCATCATTAACATCCCTTTAAATTCTGTAGATCAGGTTATTTCTGATAGAAATGCTCTTTATATTATTCATCAAAATATTCGTAGTCTACGGCAGAGCTTCGACTCATAACTGTGTAACTAAGAAACATTTCCAGACTACCCAGATGTAATATTTGTATCCGAAATATGGATATATTCTCATGAGACGAATTTTTACAATATTCCTAATTACGATTTTTTTGCTAACTATAATGATGAATATTCTGCAGGTGGAGTAGGAGTTTTTGTACGCAATTCACTGGATTGCAAATTTTTTAAATATAGTTTAACGAGCGCAGATATCTTGAAAGTTTCAATAAAATATGATAATAAGGTTTTAGCCCTGATTTGCGTTTACAGGTTTCACTCTGAATCTAGTCAATCCTTTCTGGAGGAATTCTCAAAATGAAAAATCGAGTGTTGCAGTTATACTAGGTGATTTGAATTTAGATATTTTACAATTTAGTGCAAGTTCTGAGAACTATCTAGCATTAATGGCGAGTAACGGATTTATTTCCTATTTAAACGAACCAACAAGGATTTCTTCTGGCACCTGCTTGGATCATATTTTTTGCCGTTCCAACAGTTTGTGAACCTTCACTGGTATTAATCTGGATCTGAATATTACAGATCACTCGATGACTGGTGTCATGATAGGATTTCAAGAAAAAAAATGAAAAACCAAAAATAACAAAAATTAACTACTAAAGGAAAAATTACGTCAAGAAGATTGGGCTGATGTTTATTCAGAGACTGGCATATCCAAGGCGTACTCTACATTTTTAAATTTGCTTCAAAATTATATCCAGTTTGTTAGCTTTACCCGCGCTCCACGAAGAAATAAAATTAAACTTAAACCTTGGATAAGTTTTGACCTTATCAAGAAGACAAAGCTTAAGAATAGACTGGGTGCAAAGTGTTGGAAATACCCAAATAATCAAGAGCTCCATTCCAGGTGTAAAAAGTTGTGTAAGCAGTTACAAAAAATATTAAGTCGCAGAGAGATACTTATTTTCGTAATAGGTTACTAGAATATAGCGGCAACACATAGAAGGAATGAGAAATTGTTAATAGTATTATCAACCCAAACGGCATCGGTGATGAGAAGTCTATTGCTCTAAGTGATCATGGCAACATCATTGACGACTCCTCTGCTGTATCTAATATATTTAATGATTTTCTTGTTTCAGTCGGTCAATCTAATGCCTATTCCTGCAATTGTGTGATGTCAGTTGGGAAGGAACTACTTCAGGCAATAGTTTTTTGTTTGAACCTTTCTCTGGCTCTGAAATCCTAACAATAATAAAACAACTTAACAACTCCGGTTCTTGTGGTCATGATGCTATTTCCAACCAATTGCTTAAAAATATAGCCCTTAAGCTACTAGACATTCTGAAACATCTCTTCAATGCTAGCGTTTACTCAGGAACTTTTCCAGAAGACTTGAAATGCGCTATTATTATTCCTCTATTCAAGAAGGGTAACAGGGAAGATAAAAACAATTATAGGCCAATTTCATTAGTACCTTCCATTTCAAAGGTTTTCGAGAAAGCCCTTAAAAGCCGAATTTTACTATTTCTTGAAAGCAAGAGCTTTTTCAGCCCAAGGCAGTTCAGATTTAGAGCCAACCGGTCAACCGAGGATGCTCTATTAGATACTTGTATATTTATTCACCAAGAGTTGGACAGTAACAGACATTGCGCGAGTCTTTTCGTTGACATCACAAAAGCTTTTGATACTGTGGATCATGTAATTCTACTTGATAAATTATATCATACTGGCTTTCGAGGATTTATACATGAGTGGTTCAAATAGTATCTTACTGGAAGAGTACAACGCGTTAAAGTCTGCGGAACCCTCAGTAGCTCTAATCCAATTAAAGTCCTATTTTATTTGTGGTTTACGTAAATTCAATTTTCGACATGCCATTCTTGGGGAAGGTCACTGCATTTGCAGATGATCTAGCGATAGCTCACGGCTCATCAAATACGTTCGACTTGATAAGTAGCATAAATCATGATGTACATATTTTAAGAACGTGGTTCGCTAAACACAAGCTCGTTGTCAGCAATAAAACCAAACTAATGTTTTTAGCTTGAATGCAAAAATAAGGCCAGACGTAGACATTGTTTTCCACTCCTCCAGTTGTGAGCGTCTCGCTCTCCAGTATAATTCGTGCCAAATGGCTCAGTATGGTATTTTTAATCCGCTCGCTATTTGTAAAAACGAGTGCTTTATAATTGAAGTTGTTGAAGACTTTCGGTATCTAGGTGCAACTGTAGACCAAAACATGAACTGGGGCAACCACATATCCCGCCTAAAGGATTATTTCCAATTCCATTATTTCTATTGATAGTCATAAGTAAAACCAACTGAACCTTAATCAGGTTATGCTACGCCTCACATTTTTAGAAATTTCACGCGCCCAACGCTTTTATTTAATTGTCTGATCAACGCCCTAGATTGATAAGGAGTGTGATGACTAGTACCTAGGACCTACCCAATTATTTTCTAGCTTTTCGTATTATTATTATTTCATGTAAGTATTGTTTTCAATAAAACCGTTTAACTTAAAAATTTTTTTTTAATTATGTTTTCTTATATCTACACGGTCTCATACACATATTATGCATTCGTTAGTTTATACTTCATAATGTTAAAATTTTTTATTTTTATTTTGCTATTGTAGCTTTGCTACATATGTAAATAGATAGGTATAAGAAAATGCTCAATAAAAATGAAATGAAAATGAAATTATTTACAGACCAATAAAACCAAAACATAACATTATATACTTTCAGTCTACGGAAAAAGCACCTTGGAATCCTAGCAAAAGCACGAGCTTGAAGTAAAACCATATGGGCTGTAAAAAAATCCTTGTTTAAAGAGATAATAGCACCTGATTGGCGCACTCAATTGACGGTGGTAGGGAATATAAACAACAAAGAGTAGAAAACTAGTTATAAATAGAAACTTGCAAAGTGCATTGATTGCCTGATGCGTTAAAACATCAAGCCTTCAATGTGTGGATCGCTGATAAGAAAAATTCGCGGTAATTCTCTGAGTCCTTAGATTTGTCTGCATCATTCAGACTCCCATCGCAATGCAGCGTATTTCAAGTAAACATCCTCGCGATTTGGCAAGCCTGCAAATCACTGGAGGGCTTGAATGTAGCTGGTAAAGTTTGCATTCTGTCGGATAGCCAAGCAGCGATAAAGCGCTTTCCTCGCCACACATTAACTCAAATTAGTATGGGCTTGTAATCGACTCATATCCCAGTTATCCACCAATCTAGAATTATGCGTTATCTAGGTCCCGGGTCATAGGGGGATAGAGGGTAACGGGAAGGCCGACGAGCTAGCACGCAGAGGCTCATCGGAGATGAACGAGGAAATAACCAGTGTCGAAGTAGGTATACCCTTAGCAGTAGCCAAGGCGAATATCCAAAGCTTCTACTTGAAGAAAGCACAAACAAAGTGGAACAACATCACCACCTGTACGATATCAAAATCCATTTGGCCAAACTATAATGGAAAGAGGACGAGAAGTCTTCTGAACAAATCCAGGGCTAACACACGCAAACTGATAGCAGTCTGCACCGGTCATTGGGCAGTAGGTACGCATGCGGAAAATATTGGCATTCCGTATAAAGGGTACGGCCGAAACTGCAAAGATCCAAATGCCGGGGAGACAGTAGGACACTTTATGTGTAAATGCCCGGCTCTAGCTAGAGTCCGGATAAGGTTCCTTGGAACCTCGTTTCTAGAAGACCTCAGAGGGTTATCTGTGATAGCAATCTCGAATATTCTTAATTTTATCAACAACTCTGCCTTGTTGTAATACATTGACCGTGACATACCGTAGGTTTTTAGACGAGTTACATGGCATCAAAACGACTTTAAATAGCTACTTGGGCGACCAGGGTCGCAGCCATTTCACCTACCTATGTATAATTATTTAATATAATATATCTTGTAAAATATACATTTTACAAAAATAATAAAGTTGGTCTTGAAGACAACAAATTAATATAATAATAATTATTTACAGACCAATAAAAACAAAACATAACATTATATACTTTCAGTCTACGGAAAAATCGCCTTGGAATTCTAGCAAAAGCAAGAGCTTGAAGGAAAACCATATGGGCTGCAACAAAAATCCTCGTCTAAAGAGATAATAAATAGCACCTGATTGGCGCACTCAATTGACGGTGGTAAAGAATATAAACAACAAAGAGTAGAAAACGAGTTATAAATAGAAACTTGCAAAGTGCATTGATGGCCTGATGCGTTAAAACGTCAAGCCTTCAATGTGTGGATCGCTGATGATAAACCGTCATGGGTTTTGAAATAGTCGGCTATACGGTCAATGAAATTTGTTTTTTCTAATTTACTCGTTTTCTATGTATAATTATTTAATATAATATAACTTGTAAAATATAAATTTTACAAAAAAAAATAATAATAATGATAAACCGTAATGGGTTTTAAAATAGTCGGCTATACGGTCTATGAACTTTGTTTTTTCTAATTTACTCGTTTTCTATGCATAATTATTTAATATAATATAACTTGCAGGATATACATTTTACAAAAATAATAAAGTTGGTTTTGAAGACAACAAATTAATATAATAATTAATTATTTACAGACCAATAAAACCAAAACATAACATTATGTACATATATTATATATTTTTACTTACCAATATTTGATTTCCTTAAAAATAGATTTCAAAAACATATCAAACGCTAACCGCAAAATGAACTGGAATGAAAAATTTTAAATGGGTAATTCCAGCCTATATTATAAGGGATTGTTATGATAATTAGTGAAATCGAGAACTAAGTTATTTAGGTCGAGTACCTTCATGCGCCGAATTATTAACTTCACATATTTTTTTAGTTATAAACTATGAAAGTCTCACAATTTTATTACATTCCAAAAACTTGTAAATTTCACGAATGACAACTATCAGTTGTGACAACTATCAATTAGTTTAATTAAATGTCAACTTACTTCCCTAAGCGCCATCTGTTGGTAAGCAGTTTAAATGGTTAGATGTCGTTTTCGAATTGAACATATCGCTTCTCCGGTTCAATAATTACGCAAATGTCAATTTTAAAGTTTCGAGATAACGCGCACAAAAACTTTAAAGAGTACTAATCTTTGCTGTTCCGCGCTGGACCACTTGCGTCGCTATTGCATTCGCACATTTTTCTAGTTGATGCAAATATTGAAACTTGCTTCACCAATACTTAATATTTTACAATTGCGTCATTATTGAACAGGGGAAGCGATATGCTTCCAGTGTTCAACGGTAGCAAATTACCGTGGTGAGATATATTTTTGCTATGTTGAGAAATCTTTCTAATAGTGATCTGTGAGAAATTGCAATTATTCATTTCATATTTGCCAAAAATATGCATTTAAATATATTTTGCTTGAATTTGCCATGGTGCCTTGATATTGCATTTCAATTTTATTAGCGTGTGTGAAATTAAAAAATTAAGTTTAAGATTTTTCTAAGAAGATTTTTAACTTTAATGTTCTCCTTTAAAGCTTTAATATAATATGCGAAAGTATAGCACTATTTCGTCTAACTACCCCAACCCCAAGTGGCAAACCTACTCAAAGATGCCCTATTGTAATGCGTAGTGAAATACCTTTCGTTTGATACACATATCGGCATATCTCATGCAATTCTTTTTTATTTTCGAATACTCAAACATGTCCCTATTGTAATGCGGAGTGAAATACCCTTCGTTTGATACCCATATCGGCATATCTCATGCAATTTTTTTTAAATTTCGAATAGGTGGCAATCGCAAATGGCAACCCTACTCAAAAATAACCCTATTGTAATTCGTAGTGAAATACATTTCGTTTGATACACATATCGGCATATCTCATGCAATTCTTTTTTATTTTCGAATACTCAAACATGTCCCTATTGTAATGCGGAGTGAAATACCCTTCGTTTGATACCCATATCGGCATATCTCATACAATTTTTTTTAAATTTCGAATAGGTGGCAATCTTAAATGGCAACCCTACTCAAAAATGTCCCTATTGTAATGCGTAGTGAAATACCTTTCGTTTGATACACATATCGGCATATCTCATGCAATTCTTTTTTATTTTCGAATACTCAAACATGTCCCTATTGTAATGCGGAGTGAAATACCTTTCGTTTGATACCCATATCGGCATATCTCATACAATTTTTTTTAAATTTCGAATAGGTGGCAATCTTAAATGGCAACCCTACTCAAAAATGTCCCTATTGTAATGCGTAGTGAAATACCTTTCGTTTGATACACATATCGGCATATCTCATGCAATTCTTTTTTATTTTCGAATACTCAAACATGTCCCTATTGTAATGCGGAGTGAAATACCTTTCGTTTGATACCCATATCGGCATATCTCATGAAATTTTTTTTAAATTTCGAATAGGTGGCAATCGTAAATGGCAACCCTACTCAAAAATAACCCTATTGTAATTCGTAGTGAAATACCTTTCGTTTGATACACATATCGGCATATCTCATGCAATTCTTTTTTATTTTCGAATACTCAAACATGTCCCTATTGTAATGCGTAGTGAAATACCTTTCGTTTGATACCCATATCGGCATATCTCATGCAATTTTTTTATACCTTTCAAGAAAATGAAATGGTATATTAATTTCGTCACGAAACCCAAAATTGTAAGTCCTTAAAGGAAAATAGATAGACCCACCATTAAGTATACCGAAATAATCAGGTTGAAGAGCTGAGTTGATTTAGCCTTGTCCGTCTGTCCGTTTGTCCGTCTGTCCGTCTGTCTGTTTGTATGCAAACTAGTCCCTCAATTTTTGAGATATCTTGATAAAATTTGGTGAGCGGGTGTATTTGGGTGTCCGATTAGACATTTGTCGGAACCGGCCGGATCGGACCACTATAGCATATATCCTCCATACAACCGATTTTTCAAGAAAAGAGGATTTTTGTCATATTTTACTCAATTTAACAGATTGAAGCTTCAAACTTCACCATATAATTTCGTATATTGCACACATTGTAGCTGAAAAAATTGAAGAGACCGGTCGTATATATAGTATATATCCCCCACAACCGATTGTTCAGATAAGAAACTATTCTTAATTACTGCCCTATTTTAAGAGCTAGAGGCTTCAAATTTCAACGAGTGCTTACGTAATAGCATATATTGTTGTCTGAAAAATCATAAAGATCGGTGGTATATATATTATATATATGGTGGTATATATATTATATATATATAGAAAGAGAAGAAACTTTTCTTAATTACTGCCCTATTTTAAGAGCTAGAAGCTTCAAATTTCACCGAATGCTTACGTATATAGCATATATTGTTGTCTGAAAAAATCATAGAGATCGGTTGTATATATAATATATATCTCATACAACCGATTGTTCAGATAAGAAACTCAAATTTCACCGATTGCTTACGTATATAGTATATATTGTTGTGCCAAAAAATCTTAGAGATCGGTGATATATATAATATATATATGATGGTATATATAGTATATATATAGTATATATATATATATTTTTTTTTGCAATTTCAGCCCCATTTTAATAGCAAGAAGCTTCAAATTTCACCAAATGCTTGCGTGTATAGCATATATTGATGTCTGAAAAAATCATGATATCGGTGGTATACATAGTATATATCTCATACAACCGATTGTTCAGATAAGAAAATTTGCGCAATTTCTGCCCCATTTTAACAGCTAGAAGCTTCAAGTTTCACCAAATGCTTACGTATATAGCATATATTGTTGTCTGAAAAAATCATAGCCATCGGTGGTATATATATTATATACCCCATATAAACTGTCATTTTTGACCCTTTTTTACGGCTAGAAGCTTCAAAATTCATCAAATTTCATCACATAGTTACGTTTACGTCATATATTCTTGAAATACGTGATTCGTAATCATAGTTTTTACATACAGACCACAAAAAACGCGAAGCTTTGCATCCTCACACAAAGTACCTACCTATTTGTATACCTTTCATGAAAATGAAATGGTATATTAATTTCGTCACGCAAACCCAAAATTGTAGGTCCTTAAAGGAAAATAGATAGACCCTCCATTAAGTATACCGAAATAATCAGGTTGAAGAGCTGAGTTGATTTAGCCATGTCCGTCTGTCCGTCTGTCTGTTTGTATGCAAACTAGTCCCTCAATTTTTGAGATATCTTGATTAAATTTGGTGAGCGGGTGTACTTGGGTGTCCGATTAGACATTTGTCGGAACCGGCCGTATCGGACCACTATAGCATATATCCTCCATACAACCGATTTTTCAGAAAAAGAGGATTTTTGTAATATCTTACTCAATTTAACAGATTGAAGCTTCAAACTTCACCATATACTTTCGTATATTGCACATATTGTTGCCTGAAAAAATTGATGAGATCGGTCGTACATATAGTATATATCCCTCACAACCGATTGTTCAGATAACAAACTTTTCGTAATTACTGCCCTTATTTTAAGAGCTAGAGGCTTTAAATTTCAACGAATGCTTACGTATATAGCATATATTGTTGTATGAAAAAATCATAGGGATCGGTGGTATATATAGTATAGATATGGTGGTATATATAGTATATATATACATTTTCGCAATTTTAGTCCCCATTTTAACAGCTAGAAGCTTCAAATTTCACCAAATGCTTACGTGTATAGCATATATTGATGTCTGAAAAAATCATTGAGATCGGTGGTATACATAGTGTAACGAATTTGCTGCAAATCCTCTTATTTGCCCTTTTGCTAGGTTCGTATCGCTAAACTGTTGAATAAATAACTCCAATATTGAATAATGGAAAAATGGCCT
The DNA here is from genome assembly GCA_029619165.1 of Eurosta solidaginis. Lineage (NCBI taxonomy): Eukaryota > Metazoa > Arthropoda > Insecta > Diptera > Tephritidae > Eurosta > Eurosta solidaginis. The sequence goes on from JARSSU010025494.1 coordinate 30,078, forward strand.
TTATTAAAATACTTC